>JAYMSR010000601.1:0-13184 GCA_036897825.1 Plantago rigida | reverse complement strand
GGTTGAAATCCTGGGTCCGCCCATGCATCAATGTCGGACAACACAAAAGAAAAGTTTGCAAATTTGTTGATAATTCACATAATGCATGAAGAAAACATACGCAAACCCGGCACCTACATGACCACAAAACAAGGCCATACACTGTTCAAGAAATTGGTCCCAGATGGAGAGATGATAAACCATGACTCCTTATTACACAATTATAACTTGAGCTTTTCAAGGGATTATAAAATTACTTATTGAGACTCACACAAGTTACTAAGAGCACATATATGATTCGTTTTCTGAAAAGATATCGGAGAGAATGTCCAACGTTATTAGCCCAGAAACTAATGTTTGTGAATTGAACTAGTACAACATGGAGAGAACCCACTTTAGCTGCCTTGCCTTATCAATTCATCTGCTACATGCCTTCATTAAAATGACTTTCCAATTTCAACTATCGTATCAGTTTTGCTTTCTTGGTAATGGAACATTTGAAGTTGTAAACAGTCGATTTACTTGGACCTTGGGATGATAACTTCTTTCAGTTTAAATGGTGGAGTGTCCAACTAATTTAAGTTACTACTATTCACACTCCAACTTCAAAATTACTAACAGGTCAATAGCAAATCCTGTATTTTTTTAGTCCCAATTTGGAACTACAGTTGCAGTCTACAGCAATTTGCAAATACAAATGATAAAGGAAAGTAATTTGTCATCGCTGAATATTCATAACAAGAATTAACAGGGATCCAATCAAGAGTACTTTTAAACCGGTATTGAGATTTGTTTGTCCATCATACATTCATAATGTCATAGAGCTATTATCACTCTAATTTACTAGTATAGTGTTTTGTTTTTCATCATAACGACAATGTATCGCCCCTTGTCTACGCTGAACCAATGATTCTGGCGATATTCTTGACCATTCCTTCGACTGGAATCAGATCAGAACAAGCAGTCGCCAGCCTTTTTGCACTGAAAATCATTGGGTTTCAGAAAATGCCCCTGGATGGAAGCTTTTGCACAGTGCTTCAGCAGCAGCTTCTGTTCTCGCTTTATCCTGCAACGAGTTTCATGTCTTTAAACTCAAAGAATTTAAAGTTAAAAAAAGAAAAAAAACCTAACATTTTTGGCAGATGACATTTACCTTTCCTCCAAAGGTAATGATCAGACGACCACCTCTAGATTCACGGTAAGCCCCTTCAGTTGGGATGAAAATAAGTAAGTTGAAATGGCAGTCTTCATACTTTATATAGGCAACTTAATGTAATGCATAACTAGATGTAATCTTACCAATGTATAGATCAGGATATTTCAGTCTAATCTCTGAAAGAGGTTGAGCAGTTTCCACCTGCATGGCATAGTAGTTGCTATTAGTGCGTACCACACAGACTGTTGATCTAATAAACCCCCCTCTAACATTTTCTAGAACGCAGTAAGAGATGAAAGAAAATAAATGATGCAATTTCTCTCAGCAGAGCGCATAAAATTGCAGGGAGTACATGTCACAAAAAGGCGGATGTTCTTCAAGACAAGAATAACATACAATAATAGTTCATAGACTCACGTCGGAAAGAGCAGTCACGATTTTCTTTGACCCAAATGGTTCTGTGATTGTTAAAAGCCCATTAGATCTCATTAGTGGAACCAAACATTCCCACTCCCGCTCTAGCTCGTCAACATTTGTCGCAGAAAGGATAATCACGTTTTGGCACTTCATCTACGAAATAAAATTGGAGAAGTTAACCAAAATATTATTCAAAATGTGTAATGGGATGGCATTTGAATGTCAGGGGTGGGGAGCGAGACATTATATGCATAGAGTTTGTATCTTACCAAAGGCACACTCAGTTTCTCATGATGCACCAATTCAGTAATGCCTTCAGGCAGATGAGCCATCTGGGGAGAAAACAGGCAATCAAGTTCCAGTAAGTTCTAGAAAGAAGGATATATAGAGGATACGAAAACATCAGAAGACTCGAGTTAATTACTCCTTTCCTAATACTGACCATGACTTGAATTCTCAAACCCAATTTTCAAAAACAGAAAGCAAACAATCAGCATTCTTGCTGGGGAAACAGGCAAACAACTCATCACAAGATAGCATCGGGAGCACCTACTCTTGAGTGTTGTGTACATGCTCAATGTACAATTTGACTTCTTTGTTCAAATGAGTAAACAAGGATTCAATTTGAACAGTATATCATCATATATTGAAAATATAACCTTCTTTCCATATACATAAGGTAACGTCTAGTTCTTCACCCTCACTTTGTACCCGGACCAAATATAAAAAATATAAACCTAGATGATACAGTGAGATGGAAGGTGTTTCTATCTTTCTAGAAGAGAAATTGTTTACTAGCTCAAAGGCATAACTAAATAATCACACAAGCAATGATAGTAGTACAAATTAGTTAAGTGAGAAATTCCAGTATCAAATCTTGATATTGGCTCAATGATAGGTTTTGAACAATTGAATCTATCTCTCGTTTGCACAGTCTAAAGCACCGATAGTATTTCAAAATAAAGATTGCATCACTTTGGTCTTTATACTATCACTTATCATAGTGTTCCAACAGAAATTAACAGAAAACCTTCCATAGCATTAATAGCAATTCAGCATAATTAGAATTTAATACAACATTACCTCGTTCCTATCTCCAGTACACTTTTCACCAATCAGATGCCTTAAATATTCTTCAAACTCTTCATCAGGTGCCTTCAAGTAATGACAAAACTAAGAATGTGACAACAGCGGTACCAACAGCTTACGAAAAAATTACGAGAAGAGAAGAGATGTGCTTGCTCTCTTTGTTCAAGCAAATATATTTACCATTCGGACACCAAATGCTTTAGCAACACCAGCTACAGTGATATCTGAGAGCAATGGACCAACCCCTCCATAAATGAAAACCTACAGATACACATCATTAATTATGACTAACATTGAAGCGATCAGGCACATCAATTCAACATAACTGTTGCAAATATTTGAAGGAGTTGAGGGTTGGTACATATTATTTGTTATTAACATTCTCAGCGTAATACGAGCATAATAGGCACATGCTAAACATTTATATCAAAAGTAAAAACCACACGCCATCTACTAATTATTAATTAATGCATGTACTGACTGTTTATTAGCATGTCTGCAGCACTATTCATTACTCCAGCAAGTGTGCATTGTGTTAATTCACACTTTATGACTTCATTGAATTTAAATCTCAAGTTTCAACAAAAACCTGAAAAAAAATGAGCTATCTTTCCCCATCTGTCTCAGACACTAAACACATAGGCGTGTGCAACAAAAACACAAGAAAAAGGGATATAAGAAATATTTTTACCATATCATTCGCACACTTTCGTCTCTCCACTTCATCAGCAACCGAATCAATCTGCAAAAGATGCCCTTAGCTGTGGTCAATTATGTAGAAACCAACCCAAAAGAAATTATAGTTTCGTATGTCTCGAAAAGTCTCATAGTGACCGTCTTTATAGAGGGACTAGAAGGGACCGACAAACATTATGGTTATACTCGGAAACATTAGGAGTTTTTACTGAGACCATTGGTTTTATACATACACATAAAAGATGTGGTTTTGTTAGTATTAGTTAATGTTTTATGTTGAAACATTGATGTTCACATGTAAGATAGTTGATAATACAAAATAACATTCAATGTCAAGACATAAAATGTTCACTTGATAAAATAATATTGATATTGTTCAAAATATTATATTTAACTTGAGAACATCAGTCTATTCCTCGACCTCGGGTACTTCACTAATGCAGGCCCTTTCAAGACTTAGTGATTTATGTAAGTTTAAATAATCATTACATAACCAAATGGCATGGTATATTTACATTCCTTTCCTTCACCACCTATGTAAGCTAACCGCACAAAGTGCTTCAGTTTTCAGAGTGTGTGTTTTACACCCCCACCATCAAAAATTTCTCACCCAATTTATAGTTGCAGAGTAGATTCCTGTCTATCTCTTGCTAATTTCTTTCCACTTAGTTTGGCACCCCACTTGTACCAAGAGAGAGTACATAAATATTTGTAACACTTGCAGGAAAATCTAGCAGGACACGTGGACAAAATATAGCTGCTTTGTCATTCAGTAAAAGATTTACTGCATATTACTTTATACTAATGCACAATAGATAGTTTTGCCTTTGATTCATAAATTGTCAATTTTTAAAGCATGCATAGTGGTCAATTTGATCAGCCTTTTGTTAGGGGTATATAGTGAATCCAATGCATATAGGACATCTTCGCACTAATAGTTTAAATCTTTTAGGCCTTAACAAAAATGTGCCATAATGACATTGTGAAGAGCGTGTTATATATCATTAGTCTATATTATAGTTCACCCTATAGAGAACTTGAACTTCTCATATGTAAAGATAGTGACACTTAAGAGAACTTACATCATTTCGGGTGACAGTGAGATGAGAAACTGCCCAGCCTACAGAGTAGAGCTTCTTACACAATTTAGACCCCAAATGATCCTCAACAGTGCCAAACCTGAGCTATGGAATCATCAAAATGACCGGAATCACATATGGCAGTCATAGTAAGTGATAGGCATTTCAATCCTTTCCACCTTCCCAAAAGGATGAAAGTTAAAGGCTTTCCTCAAAGACTTTGCCGAATCACCATTCAAAACCACTCGGCAGTAAAAACTTACAAAATTTCATCTCCTACTGCAATGACGGAAGCTGTTAACATGCTTTCCCAGTGGGAATCTTCTCTAAAGCCATTGCCAGCAGCAGATGACACTTGAGAAGTGTGCTTTTTTGCCCTCCCTGCTCTTTCCAATCTACCATCAGCAAGCAAATAGGCCGGTTTGAATTTTTCTTCACAGCTATCAGACTTGCTTTGACACAACAATGCATTAGGAACTGTATCGTAAATGCTACCAATTGAAGTGTAGCTGCAGAAAAAACATCTTTAATTAGTTAGTAACCCCCACAGAAACAACTCACATTGAACACAAGCGCCATTGTACTATGGGCATAGAAACTAGAAACTCGAACAATGTTATCATTCCATACAGAGGAAACACAACGTTCAATAATATTAATACATCAAAATCCACCAATCAGATTATGTCGAGTGACAAGGCGTTTGAGTGAAAACTTACCCTTGATCATAAAGGCTGCAGTACTGAACTTTGCAAGCCAATAGAAAGGCCCAAACATCTCTGCACATAAATAATGAATGTAAGACCACTGTATACATCACAAGAAAGAACCAGCATTTTGGAAACGAGAAAAGATTCTGCAACAGTTGCAACGGCATAGCATTATTACTGGCAGATGTGGATTACAATCAACAAATGCATTTAATGTTTAAACATAGAATTAACCTGTATGACCAATCTAAAATGGGATTCACTCTCATGAAAGGTGGCCATCCAGGTGAGCTGGGGGAGAACTGGTCTTGTCCAACCTGAAATAACATGACCAGAAAATCAGCAGCTTGTTGTACATACTATTCATTCCATAGATGAAGTACGCTGTCTATCATGAAACACAATTCTCATGACCGAGAAAGAAATAAACGAACAAATCATCAACATCTTTTATATCTCTTACAATGAAACCCACATGATTTAGACACCTACAACTTTCTCGGTCCTAAACTAAAAAGAAATTATGAAAATCTCAAAAGCACCTTTACCATAAACTTCTATCCAACCAGATGCAAAATATTTCATCTTTCTACTATCTCCATCCCTGAATATAAGATGTTAAAGCAAATGTGTGGGTTTTCAAGATACAAGATGTTTTAGCAACTTTTAGCTATATTTTTCAATTCACACCCCTAGTTACCTCCTTTAAGGTTGACATATACATTTACTTTTTAATTAACTTCCTAGAATTAACAGGGGCACTAGTGGAAAAAATAGTATACCTTAATAATTGTGCAATCACCTAAAACAGCTATGTTACGGGGTGGAGGTAGTATATTCTAATGCTCAAGTATGCGCAACACCTTACGTAAATATCGGATGGCAATAAAATTAGTGTATGTACCGCTGTGGGATCACCAATTCGCACACCGAGAAAAATCGCTCTTATAGGGTTAGATTTTAAAAGAGCCTCCAGCCCAGATTTGAAGTCGAGGCGAATGATGTCCATTTGCAATTTGTAACTGCACAAATATAGCACATGTAAATCATTTTAACTGTGAGTATATGATATAAGTAACCAGTAATTAAAGCACAGAAAATATCTGATCTGCCACAATGTGCGCCATAAGAACAATTTTAATGCTATGCCAACAAATAAAATTGTGGGTCCACCTATTTTACAAGTTATGGAAAAATGATTAGGTCTCACAAGCTTGGCACAAGATAAAGGAAAAAGTTCACATACGCAGAAGCGGCGTCATAAGTAAATGAATTGATTTCCGGGAATGTTGATTGGGTCTCGAAATAAATTGTCCTTATAGGAAATGTGGTCTCAGCTTTCCCAGCATCTGCAGACACCTGATCCTTTCCACACTTGTGTAAATAATAACCTGCCCTGAGAAGGTGCAACAAGACCTAGCAAAATTGAACTTGATGCTGTTAATATTTCTGACAAATGAAAAATTAATAGGAGTTTCGCAATTTACACTGGTTCTTAATGAAAATAACTTACAGTTGAATCTTTTCCTCCATTGAAACTAAGGGCGACCTCTTCAACACTGCGAACAAAATTATTTAATGCTTGATTAGCTTTGGTCGAAGGAAATCAACATACAAAACTATCAGCAACTAAAACTCTCATTCAGAAGTCTTTGATCCAATAATATTACAGTTTCAAAGTCGATGTCGACTGACTGAATCAAGACACGTTAATGCAAATTTAATCTCTAGCACAACAAGTGCCAGAACTTTGAGCCAACCAATTTTGGCAACTATCCAAATCATCTCATTAGCAAATTCAACAATATGTGGTGGTTTGCCTAAGAATCACATGTTAATCAAGCTAAGCCAGCGAAACAAACTCCTCACCGTGTCGATATGATTTAATCTTGATATGAAATACCACAGCCTATAGTGCCATCTCCAGTCCAAAAAGGATATATAATTATTAAAGCTTGACTCCAAATCCTACATTAGCCCTCTTAATCCTATTACTGCACACAGAGAATCTAAATATTCTTTTACTTTCGGAAAACAAAACATACTGGTAATATTTAACTTTTATCGTGTTTTAATAGGATTAACTTCCACCATTCACACGCTCTATACTTCTGCAACATAGTACATCGTATATGGAGCATTTTATAATATCTTAATATCGTCACTGTAACTTGACTTTTGAAAACTTATGATCTCAAAATTGAAGATGACCTTGCTCTTTATGACATTTCCGGTACCATTGCACTTGTGATACTGAGTAAACAAAAAGAAATACGAATTTTGGCTTGAAACTTGGTTACACTTGGAACCCGAATAACTGCTACGTCTATTCCTAATTTTTTGGTATATTCACCCAATCGTAATCTTAACACAGTTAACCCATTGATAACAAAAGTACGTGCCTACACATGCTGAGCCTAATCTTACAATAGAAGAGAGAGGTATGCAAACAAACATAAATCACCAATATTAAAACTATAAAGGAGGGCCGTACGAGTAGAGAGCAAGAGCCCTTTGGATGACGTAAATAGCATTGTTGTACTTGGTCTTCAACCTCGTATCCTCACTTTCCCTTATGGCTTCGTCGATCTCCATCTTCAACTCAAATCAACGAGCCCTTCTGAATGACAAAACAAATCAACATGACACATGTGCAATAAAACATTAATTGAAGAGGTCATGAATCATATCAACTAACACCAAAACCAGCCTAAAATCCCATTCTTCATAACCGGATTTGTCGGAAATCAAGAAATCAGTTTATACATGAACATAACGTGTGCATCATAGTTGTTTAATCATAAAGGACTTGCCTGATCGCAATAAAACTGAATTTACATTTTAAATGAGATTAATCTGTACACATTTTTTCTACATAAGTAAATCAATCTGAAATGGGCAGAACTCGAATTCCTCATCTATAAAAGGTCAAGCGGTAGACTTTTGAGCATCAGCTGACGGAAACATAAAATGGGTGTCTTCTATACAAGAAAAAGATTGCATCTTGATGGATACCAATTCGAGAAATGATGTTGAAGAATGAAAAAAATTGTAAAAATTGAAGAGAGTGGAATAATACCTGTTTGTCCTGAAAGGCTCGTGCAGAGGGCTCGGAAATGTAGGAGATATGGAAGATTCTTTTGTGCCCTTTTATGACTTTGCCTGTGATGAGATTTTGAATCAGATGATGGATGAGATGATGGTGGTGATGATGATGAGTATAATAGATTTCTTGATTTCTTTCCCTCTCCGCACTCTTCGGTTTCCACTTAATTTCCTTATTTGGAAATTTTCAATTTTGGATAGACCACTCCATACTCCCCCCCTTCAATTCTCGGATACAGTAACAATAGATCCAACGGTCCTTAGACTTTGTATGTACTCCTATAATTATTTAAAATTCTCACAAATTTAGTCGTCTTAGATGATCCTTCAACCCAGATGCACTACTTGGAGTTGCCCTTTACGTCACAGACTCTCAGTCCAAATTGTTATGGTTGGTTTCGTATAATTATATTTACATAAAGTACATACATAATTGTCACTTTATAATACCACTAAAAATTCGGACTAATTTACTTAAGGTACATACTTAAAATCTTAATACATGTTATAGTTCAATACGTATTTACGTGTCCTTTCTACAAAGTAGAGTTATTTGGCGAACATATTCTTATAAAATTTTACTAAGCAAAAGTATTTCACATATGTATTTTTAGTCTTACTAAGCTATTTTGCTTTAAATACAACCTAGCATTTTCCATCTAAGAGATTGGAAAAAAACCTTTTTATAGTATCAACTTTTTAGTCCTCTTTGATGATTGTCTAATGAACCAACAAAATAAGAAAAGTCTCTAGGTATTGAAACTAGCTTTGTTTAGTAAATGGAGAAAAGTAGTATACACGACTTATAATGAACTAGAGCTAGCAAGCGGGATCATGGCGTTGGCGTATGACTTTGATCGTCATATATGTTTACACTCAAGGATGAAGGTATGAGGCTCTACTATACGTTTCACTACTAAGCATATACTATATCTACTTATAATTTAAATCTCATGTATAATGAATAAAATATTTAATATATCCTACCTCATCTCAGTTGGTAGAGTGGACTACTGTAGTAGTTACTGTTATCCTTAGGTAAATACCATTTTTTACTTTTGCATTTTAGATACTCTCCATTACCAGATGGGCCCAACCTGGTAAACCCAAAAGGTCTAAACAAAACGGAGCTAAGAACTAAGAATTGGACAGACTCTCAGAAACCAGAATTATAGTCAAACGACATCTGTCCATACCAAAAGCCATCTTTCTTGCATCGACAATCAGCTCGAAGAAACAGTCAAAGAGAAATCGAAAATGGTAATTCTCTCAATCTCACGCAGTTTCAATTGATTCAAACTTTTTGATATTGGTCTTATATCCATAACTGTCTATGAATTATTTTCCAGGTTTGTGTGATGTGTTTGATACCGCTATTTCTTATTCCGATCGTCAATTTACTGCCTTTGATCTTCGATAATGTCATGGTTCGTTATTTCCTCTGATCATTATCATTCATGTTTTCCATTGAGCCGTAATTCTAGCGCTTGCTATGTAGATTCTTTCAATTCAGCTGATGTTCAATTCTGCTGTCAGGCTAAAATATATAGATTGTTTGGTTGGGAGTACCGTAGGACGGATCGAACTCCTCCTGCTTGTCCGATCAAACCTTCAGCCAGCAAATCGAAAGCCAATGATTTGGTAAGTCTGAATTTGTTGATCAACATTTTTGTAAAATGTCATAATTGTTTGTATGCCTTGGTTTGTTATTGAGTTCTGGTTTGAGTTAGGTTCTGAGGTTGGTCAAGGTTGTTAGCTTCCATATAGTTTAGCCTATGATGATGGAATCAGTTTTCATTAGACGTTGAATGCTGGGAAGAGGAAAACTAGAATTTGATTGGTATTATTCCTGCAACAGAACGGAACTGAATCCCTTCAATTCGGTATCAGTATCGTATATCCTAAGGCCGTAGAGATCTTTGATCGTTACGAGATTGTATTATTCTGCATGTTTGTATACAAACCTTTAAAATTTGTTCCGAAACAGGTTCAATACATAAGCCAAATATTTTCTTTTCAAAATCCTGCTGCAGATGCTGGAGCTCTTCCTGATTGCTACAAAAATAACCTTGGTAGAAGGAGCTCAGAATAAAATGAGAATAGATTATCAACTTCTTCGAGAGACATAATGCCTGTATTAGTGTAGGTCTACATACACAACATATTGCTTTAGAGAGCCTAAATTTTCAGCAAGGGTATATGAGCAGAAAGATTACATTGTTGACTATCTTATAAGGTTTTATTACTGATTGATATCGTTTTGGGCTGCCTTCAAGCTACTGCTTCACAATCATATTATATGAAGGAGGTGATTTTGATTGCTTATAAAGCTCTGCGTTTTCAGTATAGAAAGAGATCAATTTTTTTCTGTCTTTGTCCACTTGGTTACAACCCCCAATTCTAATACTACAAGTTTTCTATTCCGTCAACTATCAGTTAGGAAGAACTTTTGCGAGAGATCGTATCTCGAAGAGACTAGGTCAAACATCACATATTTTGTTCAAACACCGCATGTTTAGCAACAAGCATCACATGTTTAGAAATGCTATAAAGCATGTTTATTATATACACGATGTTTGAAGCTAATCATATGATGTTTGTAATATGTGATGTTGATCTGGTCTCTCCGAAATACGGTTTCTCGCAAAAGTTTGTAATCAGAGAGACAATTAGTAGAAGGGTTGGGCCAATTACAAAGAATCTATTGCATGTAGATAATCACATATTGTAACTTGTAGATATAAAGATACGAATAATAAAGAAGAGTTTGGTTTTAATGTTAGGACTTTGGAACCTAAGACATATTCATGGAGTTTATTTTAGGTGCAAATTCCAAATGAACTATGTTATACTGAATTGCTAAATTTTATATGATTCCTTTAATATTGAGAGCTCAAGTTTAAGAACTTTTAGTTTTTTTCCGTAAACAATTGTAAGTGTACTCTTTAGCTTTAGGTGACCTTCTCAGTCAACTGCTACTTTTGTAGCTTATTTTGATTCCATAAACTTGTTAGTTCCACCATGTTGAACTGTTGATTAATAACTCTTACATTATTATTTTCAGAAAGTTATAGGTGAACACATCACCACTGGCCCAGTCTTATCCAATGAATCAATAGGTGCTGGTGGTGGCAAACAAGATTAACTTCAGATAATTCTCTGTACAAATCAGTCAGATGTCATGTAAGCTCTCTTTGAAAGTGAAAAAATGAATTAACTGGTGTTGCAACGAATAAAATTAAGGAATGTAGCATACTGTCGAAATGTTGAGTCCGTAAAGATGCTTTTTGTTACTGGAAAATGCTACCATCACTTTGTTATTAATGCGTATGTGTTGTATCTTGTAAAGTATTAACTGTGAGATTCCATATAACACCCATGGTGATTGAATTTCTCTTCAGAAATCTTATACTATTCTGATATATATGAGACTGTGAATGTGACCGAGACTGCTGACCTTTGTGTCTGTGTTTGATCTAAGATGTTCAATCTTTTCTACTGATTTTCCTGTGTCTTTGTGTTTGATCTAAGATGTTCAATCTTTTGTACTGATTTCTCATTTCTGTACATTTCTGTTGCATATTGAATATACAATAACTTACTTTTCCTTCTTTATGTGGATGTGGGTTCTTTTGTTTTGCATGCATTGTTTTCCTCTTCTGGAGTATTTCTTTTGCCTTTTTGTTGGTTGTGTGATGGGCATATATTCGGCACCAGCAAACTGCTTTCTGGAGATTTGATTCTATTATTTCTTTTTCCTGTGTTGCCTTAAAATAGGTGATCGTAACAATCACTAGAAAGCATGGAGCCTTATATACTTAGTGTCTTTCAACTTTATATTGTGGGTCTGCAAAACTACTTTCACATATTTCAAGTGCGAAAAGGCAGTTCTGATTTCCTCTTTGATTTGTGCTGTTTATGATAGGAGACCGACATTCCCATTCTTTTGAAAATACTTACTAGGAACTATATGTTCCAATTTGTTGGTCTTGAAGACTTCATTTACAGATCGTAGGTGTGAGAAGGCAATTCTGTATTTCTATTTCCTCTTTGATCTGGTACTGTTCACAATAGCAAACATTCATTGCTATTATTTCTAAATAACTAGAAATTGTTCTGGTTCCTGGTGCGGCGTACCAGTACTGTTATCGCTCTGCATCATTTAGTTCTCATTAAGCTTTACTGCTTTAGCCAATAGCCATATTTAAATTGTGATAGGCTGATAGCTTGATTCTTGATAGATGTGATACTCTGAATCACTGAAGGAAAAAGAATAGGTGCTTATTTGTCTTGCATTGTTTTACATGGTCTAAATTCTGAGCTGTTTTCTTTTGTTCTTACTTGACTCGGAGCTTTTTAAAGACATTTTCATATCCCACATTTTAGTATCCCGTGAATTTGTTCTATCCCTGATTCTGGAAATCTTTGCATTTATATAAAGCTAGGACCACCACCATGTGATTGAACTTTATGCTTCAGTCCCCTTCTGTTATCTGTGCCAGTACACCAATACAGCTGTGCTCTTGACATATTTAAATTACTATGTCGAAATCTTGCTGCTAAAAGTTACTGTTCTATATTAGTTTTTTGTGAATCACGGTTCGTCATACCTTGGCTTCCCATGGACAGAACAGAAATACAGAATGTTCTACAAGGCAGGCTTTGGGAAACCCAGTTATATTTCCAGGTAAATTCAGCTATAATCCCAATTAAAGCTTGTTCCATGATTGAAACTGGGCTGCAGAAATAACCTGAATCTGGAGCTTAGATCCACCGTAAATGGTACATATGATCAGGGATGTTCCTGGAGTCTCGGGGTAGGGGACCTTTTTATTTTATTTACAAGCTAACAATGCATCCGCGTGACTACCTTTCCTATATTGTCTATACTATCTATTTGCATTGGTCATGATAATTCAATGAAATTGGACAGAACATACATGAACGCTGTAT
>JAYMSR010000600.1:0-13194 GCA_036897825.1 Plantago rigida | reverse complement strand
ATCTTCAGAATTTTCAAAAATAAAGAAAAATAAGATGCATTAAAGCAGGGTGACACGTCAGCCGAACTCGTTTCGGTGTGTAGAGAGAGAGAGAGTGCGCTTTGCTTCTCTCTCTTTTTTTTTAATTTTTTAAATATATTTATTCATCGTCAGGCCTTTGCTACTTCACAACCAAAACATACACAATTTCATTTCCATTTCATTCATCTTCTCTATTCTTCTTCACTCATCACTCAAACTCTCCTGTCTCTCCATTTCTCTTCTAATCATGATTTCCATTTCTTCTCACTCTCTCTAGGGTTTGTTTCGTTTCCTGTTATTCCCCATTTTCCCCATTGGATCATGATTTTAAAAGGTATATTCTCCCTCTCCTCCTTTTCTGCTTTTGCTCCTGATTCGTTTCGTACACTCCTCGATTCGGATCTTACTGATCGATACGATTCTCACCTGAATCTATAGACCTGGAATATAATTGATCGATCTGTTTTCGTACGACGTTAATTAGTTTGTTTGCTTTACTGTGTTTATCATTTGTATCGAAAACCAAAAAACTGTTGAAGATCTTTTGTCGTAGTAATGGCGGTGGATCTGCATCTCGTGACGTGTTTTTGCGGCTTGAACTGAGTGTAAGGACCTGATTGTTCATTTCCATTTGCTGTCTATTTTGCTTTTTTTTCCTTTTCTGTCGATGGTTATTATTATAAATGGTTTGGTTGTGAATTGTGTGAGTTTGATGAGTTTTTGGAATGTTAATTGAATTGTTTGAGGATTGAATTTCAATTTTGTGGAAATTTGTGTAATCATTTCACTTTTTCAGCTCGTTTTTTATTGAATATACTGGCAAGTGGGTAACATGGTTAAATGATTAGGACTGAATTGACAACTAGAGATTTAGTTGGTTTTGTTGTATAATTGCTCACCGTAAGGAGAAAGTTTTTTTCTTTTTCTTTGCTGCATGAGTTGAAACAAGGGTGCATGTGAAGGAAATAGTGTCTGTGTATCAAATTAGTAAGTATTCTAATGGAATTGAGGTGAATTGAAAGTTTGCAACTGCCTAGCTTAACTACATTCTGTTGTCTGTATAAGAAAGCTTTGGATTGGTTTTTCTAAGTTGAATTATTTCTACTTGGCTATTATTTATCTTCTATAATTCCATTGAGATCAGACTGTTTGGTATAGATGTTATACAGCAGGTTTTGGAGGACTGTGAGTGTTTCAGGGGTACGGATTGAGAGATCCACTGAGACAAGGCAGCTTAGCAACTTCTGTTTGGGGTGCCATCAATAGCTTAACTCATTTGTACGATCTGAAGTTTGGGAAAACAAGAAAAATGATGGTGGATTCTGGTTCAACTACTAAACGAACCATGCTTGAATTACCTGAGAAGGATGATGATGGTGGCTATGCAAGTGGTGGATGGAAGAGGTGATTGAATTTTCTTACTTTCTGTGAGACTTGGTTTTAGATAACCTATTGTGAAATTTGAATTTATAGTCAGATTAATGCATGTATTTTTGCCGCTTGCATGTTTGAAATACTTATAATACATGTACTCATGCACTGGTACCTAAGCCCATTTCAATATTTGGTTTTACTGAAAGGCGTCAGGAACCGTCTTTACAATGTTGGATTGCATGACGTCAAACCAAAGACTTTTGATTCGTTCCCGGTTTTCATCTGTGCCCTTTGGTCTGTAGCTTTAAAAAAATTGGTTCTTTTGTTTTTATTATTGTCAATTGTACGAATGGCATGCCATATAAGAGAAGTCAAAAGGAAAAAATTCTAATCGATTCTCGTGAACTATATAAAAAAGGTAGCAAGATTCTCACACGTAACGCAATATAATGACAAACTTAGTATAACCATTGGCTGCGTGTCCAAATGTTTTCTGGTGATATATATGTTCGTCTAGTACTGTGTAACCGTTAAGTTTGTGGGTCCCTTGCTTGCGTGGAAAGCTATTAATTTGTCCAGTCAGATCTTGGACTACCTAAACAGTACCCAATCTTATTGAATTTTCAACTTTTGCTCGTGTAATAGCCGCCTAAATTAATAATGGTTTATGTTAATCTTGCTGACGTGTGTATATCATATCTATATATCATCCTGAGTTTGGAAATTACGATATACTGTATCTTTGTCTAGTTATTATTAGGTAGTAATGTTTTTATGATGGTACGAAGAAAAACATGATATCGCTGGCTTGCTTGTTTCTGAAAGTCTATTTACATTTTCCTTTCCTTATTGGCAGTGAAGACGGAAAACTGCGGTGTGGGTATTCCAGTTTTAGAGGAAAAAGGGCTAGCATGGAGGATTTTTATGACATTAAGACCTCCAGGATAAATGATAACTCGGTCTGCCTCTTTGGGATATTTGATGGTTAGCTCATCTGTTGCAGTCCTCTTTCAAGCTTTAGTTACTGAACATATACAAACAGTGTTTTAATATTCTGTTAGAAAAATATTTTGAATGTCTTTGGCTGTCTTTATCTCATCTTTTGCTTGTCATAATGTCAGTAAGAATGTCTGAGTGAGAAGTTAGTATCACTTTATTAACAGTGGACCTTTTCGTGTAGGTCATGGTGGGTCTCGCGCTGCTGAGTTTTTGAAGGAACATCTCTTTGAGAATCTCCTGAAACATTCAGAGTTCATAACAAACCCTAAACTGGCTATAAGTGAGTTAAAACTGTTTTAGCTTTCACAGTTCCACTGAATCTAAATTTGATAATTCATCAGATGTATTGCTTCTGCTACAGTATGGATGAGTTCCCTAGTTGGTTTGCCTCATATGTAATTATGTTCAGCTGCACACAATTAAATACTGTAAAATGACAGGTGAAACATACAAGCAGACTGACATGGACTTCTTGGAATCCGAAAAGCACTCTTTTCGGGATGATGGGTCAACAGCTTCAACTGCAGTGCTTGTTGGCAATAACCTTTATGTTGCTAATGTGGGAGATTCTCGAACTATAATATCAAAGGCTGGGAGAGGTACCTAACTGTTTGCTCATGTTGTTAGCGTATCTTCAACAATTGGAAGCAAAAAATATTGAGTACCTGCCCCAGAAAAGGACTGATTATCTAGTGATGTTTAGTGTAGGATATGTATGTGTATATATACACTAAATTGTGTGGGAGTAGCTATTATTAGGCTCTATATGCTATTACAATTCAGGCGCAGACGATGATATATTTCTTCAGACTCTTCGACCTATATACATTTTGTTCACGTGCGAGGATATGGCCTTTTTAATCTTTCACATTGTTTTTCTGTACATAAAAAGCCCTTTTGGCAACTAATGTCCCCCATTTTTTTGTCCTTGTTCTACAGCAATTCCTCTATCCGAGGATCATAAACCCAACAGAACTGATGAGAGGAAAAGAATTGAAAGTGCTGGTGGTGTTGTGATGTGGGCCGGTACGTACAGCGATGATATTCCTTATCTCTTGTACAGGAACTGTTTATTCTTCATTTAGTATCAAAAGGAGTTAGATAATTGACTTGGTTCAGGCCACAAAGTTTGTGGGTTTTAGCTAATTTACTTACATTTTTTGCTATTGTATCAGGCACTTGGAGGGTTGGAGGAGTCTTGGCCATGTCGCGTGCTTTTGGTAATCGCATGCTAAAGCAATATGTTGTGGCTGAACCTGAGATTCAGGTGCTCTTTACAGGATTATTGTAGTGCTTGCACTTTTTAGTGAAAGTAGAAGTGGATACACTATTGGTTGGTAGGAATTAACATGTTGCTCTTATCGTAGAATTTAGTCTAGTTGTTCTTTGATGTACATGAATTGTAATATCAGCCTAGACCAGTCAATTTCTTACCCACCCACCCACCCACCCTTTTATCTTCTGTCATATAATGTTATGATTTTTTTAATTTAGTTCTCTGCCCGTCTATTTATTGTCTTTTTGCAGGAGCAAGAAGTTGACCAAGATCTTGAGCTACTAGTGCTTGCCAGTGACGGTCTTTGGGATGTTGTGCCTAATGAGGTAATATTTCCTTATTATATTACCTTTTTGTGTGATCAGAACCAATTTGCATTCCATCACAAGTGAGCAAACCGACTAAATTTACCTGACTGCCTTTATGTCCTAATTCTGTGCAAGACCCTATATTTTTATGAATGCAATTCCAACACCCATCGTAAAACTAAATATGCAATAACTTGGAAGCCATTATGCTAGTTGAAAGTCATTCTAGATTTGATGTGACATTAAGAAAGCAAAACCTGAGGCTAACTGAAAAGGAGTTTATTTTCAGGATGCTGTCTCAATAGCTCAAACAGAAGAAGAACCAGAAGCCGCAGCTCGAAAGTTGACAGAAACTGCTTTCCACCGTGGTAGTGCTGACAACATAACCTGCATTGTTGTGAAGTTTCACCATGACAAACCTGCACCTGAGGAGAGTCAGGCCAAGTCTCACCATGACAAACCTGCACCTGAGGAGATCCAGACCGATCCAATAGTTGAACCTGTGGAAGACCAACAAAATAGCGAATCAGAACTGGAGGAATCCAAGCAGAATCTCAAAGCAGAGCCAGAAGAGACCATCAAGACCACCCAGCAAGGTGAAAAAACTGTCCAGCCTTGATTTGCATATTTTACAAATGCAATTGAGGTGACGAGTCTGGTCATATGGGACGTCAATGGTTCTGATTTGTTAATTCATTGGTTTTTTCCTGTATCTGGTCTTGTAATTTATGTTTCCAGTTGGATGTGTATGTTGGATGTTGATACTCATACAGGTCTTTTTCTTTTGGGGTTACTTGACTATGATATACAATATAGACTTATGTTTTTCTCTCATACCTTTTCACTATTCTGGGCTCCTAATTTATACGTAGAAATTGTTTTTACTCTTCAGCATAAAACTAGAACTGTATGTGTTAAATGTATTCTACAGTTGAAAAATGTATGGTACATTCGCTAGCACATAGAAATTCCTTCATTGGCATGTTCTATGATAATGGAGATCCATGTGCTTTAATGAGTCGTATGTTGTATAATCGTGTGCCTGTAAAGCGTGAGAGTATAAGTCAGATTAATAAAATGTTGCCCAGGTATAATAACACTGCCACTGTTGGCCTATTGATAGTTAATTTATGTTATGTGGGACAAGTATCAGAGTAATGTTCTGTAAACAATTATAATAATCAAGATCAGTTCTGCTAGATTGAGTAGAATATCCATTTACTCCTGTATATGTTCCTGATGTTGACAATATAAGCATTTGGACGTACTGAAGATCTGCATGGGTACACATTGTCCCTGATGCAAATGTCACTGGTGTGATGTCAGGAATTTGTTCTGCTCCTAACAGAATTTGTAAATGGAAGAGTAGGACAAACTCTAGAGATAGAATCAAAGAAAGGGAAGCAAAAGGACGAAGATAGATACGTATGCATGCACCGATATGAAAAAGATATCGAGGTATGGATGGGAGTTTGCAGTTCATAACTTCATACACCTAAATGTAGTTTGGTGTTAGTTTGATGGAGTGTGTGTTTGGTATGTTTTGGGAGTCGATTAAGTTAGAGGATGAACCCAATATACAAAGATTAGAAGCATGAACACGCAGTAAACGTGAAGGTAGGTTTAGTAATAGCGAATAGTGTGATGCTTTGGAAGTAGGAAAAGGGGAATGAAATGGAACGTGGGATTGGTTAAAGAGTGCATCGACGTGTCTAGTCATATGGTTGTTTACCTCAGTCATATGGACTTGCTCGTGTATGGGAATTAAACGCTTGCTTATCGATTCTATATTCGTTGATATGCTATAAAGATCACATTAAATTCAATAATACAATATTAAAAATTCAATCCAACGAAACTGCACACACTTTTCCGTTTTTAGACTTGATGACTCATTGAGAATTATTGTGAATTGTGATAATTTTCCATATGGAATACTATATCGGACCTTATATGCTAAGAATCATGTTAAATTTGATAACTTTAATTACCCGAATTCTTGCATGATGTCGATGTTCATATATTATTATAGAAGAAGATTAAATGCTCTTATGATCGGATGATAAAGCTCGACGTCATATGCTCGGGTCCAATCGAGTCTCGATATTACAACAATTTAAAAAGTAGTTATAAACTCATAAATAAAATGACGTCCGACATGAAAGTGTTTGAACTTATAGTTTAAAATCTGGAAACGAAAAGATCTTCCAAGTCAGGAAAGCGTATAAATTGTAATCTCGTTGCCTTTTGTAATTTACTACGTACGATACGTCATTAGTAACAATTAAATGCTTTCCATAAACTTACATTTACAAAATATAACTGGAAAATATTTCGGGTTCCGTCTAGAGTAAATATGACAACTCACATTAAAGCGCTTGAATATTATATTTCGAATTTTAAAAAGGAAAATCAGAAGATTCTCTAAACCGTGGTTGAAAAAGTAACCATAGTCAAGTTAACCATAGTTAGTTTCCCAACTATAGTTAGGGTTGAACCAACATCAAAAGATTGAAAGCCTTCACCATTGTTTTTCCAATTTACAGATAATTTTTTTGGGCAAATCAGAGTTCTCCTTTCTCTTAGGGGGGTTTGACTAAAAAAGCTTTCGCTCTCTCTCATTTCAATTTGGTGGGAAATCTCACCTACAGGAGCATTCAAATTCTCAATTTCTCTGGTAAAATTTGTTACTTTGCTCTTCCAGATTCTTTACTGGATTTTTTTTCAAGTTGCGATTTAGGGTTTGCTGCTAATTTTAGGGGTTCTCCTCGTTGTGCCGAATGTGAATTTTTTGTGAGTTTAATCGGCTCAGATCCATCGGAATTTGTATGTTTTGTTATTTGGTAGGTTTTTATACTCCAATTGCTTGTTGGCTTGTTTAATTTTGTTTAAATTGTCAAAATTTAGCTGATGGTGTGTGATAGAGTCTTTGCCAAATAATGCTCTGATCTGAATCGGTTTGTTTTTTTGTAGTAGTATTTGTCAATTTGTTTCTGTAGGTGTAATTTTAGTTGCGGTTCGGTTCATGCATGTAATTCAATATGTAATGCAGCAGCAAAATTGAATCTTGGACCTTTTTTAGATGAATAATTCCTTTAGTATGGAATTGTTGGTGCTTATCTGAGTTTTTAACTGTCCGGTTCGACGGGTGCTCTTGTTATGGTTATTTATTGTGCAAAAGTATCGGTTCTTGAACTGACGCGTGTAGAATTTTGATTGTGTCCCTAATTGTTGTGCGTAGAAGGTTCTTAGTTGTTGTGATAATGAATGATGTGTGTGTACATCAATTCGATTTGTCATCTTTCAGAAGCTGAGATTTTCTTAGGGCTTGAGGTGTTGTACATGTGAGATTGAGTTTGAGAATCCACGCGTCTTTACCCTAATTGTTACGTATAGATTATGTCGACTTGTTGTTTTTTGTTGGTTATCGAAATGGTTTGGAGTGAATTTTCATCTCTTATTTGATGATCTCCATGGATTCCTTTTTTTCTTTGTTGCTGATATCATGATTTTCTGATGCGATGAGACTTGCACGTGGCATGTTTGTGGTGTGAATTTTGCGCATTATTCGTGTGTCATGGTCGGAAATTGTTTATTGGTGACGATTTCCTATTAATGCGGTTTCTAAAAGTGGTCCAATGTACATTTAAACTGAAAAGCTTTCAAGTTAATAGGAAGAAGATATTGGGGGATTGGTATGTAATTATGTATCATATCTGAGCTTACTTTGGTAATAAGATTGAGTCTTGATTATTATTGTTGCTTTGTCCACTAGGCTATATTATCCAACCTGGAATGTTATATGTTTCCTCAAACATATATGAAGTTGATTTTATTACATGTTTCCTCAAACATATATGAACTTGATTTTATTCTTTCCATGACAACGTTTTCCATCTTTTCCGGTGAATCAGGTGCTTGATGTTTTTATATCTAAGAGGACGTCGGTCACAGAGACATCCTTAAAACTTGGCTGTCACCATTGCTTGATGTCACATTTTGAGAAGAATCACTGATTGGGAGGCATATCATTCTAAAAGCATGGAGTGCAACAAAGATGAAGCGCTCAGGGCAAAAACAATTGCTGAGGAAAAGTTGGAGAACAAGGATTATGCTGGTGCAAAAAAATTTGCCTTGAAAGCTGAAGCTCTTTATAAGGATTTGGACGGAATATCCCATTTGTTGACAACAGTCGACATCTATCTTTGTGCCGAAAATAAAATTAGTGGGGAAGTTGATTGGTACGGAGTGCTTGGTGTGAACCCATCAAATGATGATATAACAATAAAAAAGAGTTACCGGAAGTTAGCTCTGATGCTCCATCCCGATAAAAATAAATCTGTTGGCGCCGATGGTGCATTTAAGATTATTTCACAAGCATGGAGCCTATTATCAGACCAGAGTAAGAGATTGGCTTATAACCTGAAACGGGGCTCCAGTGGACTCCCGCAGAGATTTCCAATGCATTCTACTGGTCAACATCAAACTTCATCCCAACCAAATGGAATTCACAATCCTGTGAACCGATCAGCGTCGTTTTATAACTTTGCAAGCAAAACAACATCAATTCCGAAGCCACAAGATAATTTTGCCAAGGTTCGCAAGACGCCGAAACCAACATCAGCCGGTCAAAAGCGAGATACTTTCTGGACAATCTGCCACAGATGCAAGGTCCACTATGAGTTTGTTAAGGCGTATCTTAACAGTACTCTACTTTGTCCCAACTGTAAGAAGGCTTTCAGTGCTAAGGAGACAGCTCCACCATTCGAAGCCGCTGATTCCCCCAGCCAGCTTCCTCATCAGCAAAAACAGGTTCCATTGGAACATGCACCTGTGCCAAACTCGCATTATCCAGGGAACAATGTCTCGGCTGCACAAAAGCTGATACCAGGCCAAGCAGGTTCTAGTTCAGCTAGGGATGCTAGGTACACGAAGGTTCCAATTTCAGGAACTAATGTTGGTAGCACAGATCCTTTTGTAGCGGCAAAAGCAGCGAATGTTGTTCAAGAGGCCCAGAACAAATTGAAAAGAGCGTATGCTGAGTCTCATGCCTCTGCTTCTGTGGGATGGGATGAATATATGAAAAAGAGAAGACCAGAGGATCAGAATACCAGTTTCAAGATGAACTATAATACGAATCAGGCAAACGGAGGATCTGGAACTGCAAGTGCTCCTGGATCGAGGATCTATGGATATCGTCAACCAAGCAGTATCAGAGATTTGACACCCAGTGAAATTCGAAATATGCAGTTGGCAAAGGCTCGAAAGGACATTCAAAGCAAGATAAACATTTGGATGTCGGAGAGAACAGCTAAGACAGCAGGCAAAGAGACAGACCCAACCAAGGGGAGCAAGAAACAGAAGATCACTAACACCATGGATACTACAAGGCATGACTCGAATGGGAACAGTAATTTGCCCACAAAACACACACATCAAGCTGAAAATGCCCCTATTCGTGATCCTGCTGATAACGTGAGTGCAGGGGACTTGGAAGCTGCATCAATGAGTGTTCCAGATCCTGATTTTCATGATTTTGACAATGATAGAGATGAAAACTCTTTTGGAGATCATGAGGTTTGGGCTGCTTATGATGATGACGACGGTATGCCGCGTTTCTACGCTCTGGTTAGCAAGGTTGTATCTAGGAAGCCATTTAAGTTGAAAATCAGCTGGCTTAACTCAAGGAGCAACAGTGAGTTCAGTACTTTGGACTGGGTGGCCAAGGGTTTCTATAAAACATGTGGTGAATTCAGGGT
Source organism: Plantago rigida (assembly GCA_036897825.1). Lineage (NCBI taxonomy): Eukaryota > Viridiplantae > Streptophyta > Magnoliopsida > Lamiales > Plantaginaceae > Plantago > Plantago rigida. The sequence continues at coordinate 3,457 of JAYMSR010000600.1, read as the reverse complement.
GAGCAAATATGAAACTTGCACAAATATCAATTCTTTTTCTCAAAAAGTCAACTGGTCAAAAGGTCCGCGTGGCTCTTTTTCTATACTTCCCCAAAAAGACAATGTTTGGGCAGTCTACAAGAATTGGTCATCTGATTGGAATGAGCATACCCCTGATGATGTTATACACAAGTATGACATGGTGATAGTACTGGACGAGTATACTGAGGAACAGGGTATATCGGTCGCCCCCCTTGTAAAGGTGGTAGGCTTCAAAACCGTATTTCGTCCAAATCTTGATCCACAGGTAGTTAAGAGGATACCAAAGGAAGAAATGTTTCGGTTTTCTCACCGGGTCCCTTCCCATGTGCTTACTGGCGAAGAAGCCGAAACTGCCCCGAGAGGATGCCTGGAACTGGATCCAGCAGCTACTCCATTGGAACTTCTTCAGGTGATTACAGAAGCTAATGAAGTGAATGGTAATGAAGAAGTGTTGCAGGATGTTCCTAGTAGCAGTCCAGATGAGAACATTGATGAGACGGTTGTTCCTAGTAGCAGTCCAGATGAGAACATTGAAGAGGCGTATGTTCCTAGTAGCAGTGCAGATGAGAATGCTGATGAGACAGAATGACTCAAGTTAAACATTTTGGAAAGAAAAAAACAATTCTAGGCCAAGTCATCTCCATAGTTGGGTCCTGAAGTTTGAAGTAGATGCTGCAGATATTTGAAGAGCAACTCATTTTTCTTGATTTCTATTGCACAGGTCTAGAGCTTTTGCTCTTAATATATTGGGATTTTGATGCTCTGGTTGAATCCGGGCAAAAAGTTTCATTTCTTTTTTATTTTCCGTCTCGAGGGAAGTAAGACTTGATTGCTTACAGGATATCATAATATCCACTCGAGTCGGAATCCAGTTTTAACTGTTTACTGAATACAGCTAGGAACCGTTCCGTTTGCTTTTCCCCATGGGAAAACTGAAACAATGACCACCGGTGAAGATGGTTTAAATAGAGACATGTGCATTTAATTTTGCTGATATTGGTGTTGCTTTTGAACAAAGGGGATTTGTTTTGTTCGCAGAACTAGAACTAGTTAGTTGAAGTTATATTCATATTCTGGAAAACTATATATAGATTTTATGTTTTAGCAATGAAATCCATTTACCGTTTTCATGAATTTATGTCTTCACATTACATCTTGATCTCTCTTTATTCTGCTGTTGGATATGTGGCTGGTATTACCCATGTTATGTTTATGTTTCCTCATTGTTCATGTTATTCTCTGTCCGAATAACTTCATATGTTCCCATGCTTCATACTCTATGAAAATAGATATACCATAAGTGCATGTTACCGCACTTTTATGTTGGGGAAGGGAGTAGAGTTTGTATATGAGGACCCAACTGAGTGTTCACATGCTCCTTCCGGGATGGAGAGACCTCGTATATTACAGTTGGTGTAATTTTAGATAAAATATTTAAAGTAAATGATAAATGATATCAAAAGGTGGGAAAATGTACTTTTTACGGCAAAATATGTAATTCGTGTGTAAATATAAAATTTTTTATTATTTTTTGAGTAGGGGGAATTTTATTATTTTGATAATGTATGAAATTATACTGGACATAACAAGTAAATTAAAAAGATAATGTAATCTATTATTTCAAAAATTTGACCCAAGATTGGGTACAAGTTCATATGGTATACCACTTCCCAAAATCTATTTATGTCACTTGAAAAACAACTTGACAATACCTGACAAAGGTCTTAACTTTTACGCTTGCTCCATATTTGTCACTGATAATGTTACAGCTTACAACTACAAATATGAAACGCTTAAATTACTTATGTATGATGAATGCTGACCCCCTAACTTCTGTACAGAGCTTAACATAATCATGAGCTGCACGGTGGTTTAGGCCAGTACGAGCTCTTCTTCTCCCACCTGCTGCCGTTCCTGAAACTCGTCAGGTAACCTTCCTTCATTGTGAGGAAGGAGTATACGCTTTATCTCCTCCCCGTTAAGGGTCTCATACTCGAGAAGTGCATTCGCTAGAGTATGTAGTGCCCTCTCATGCTGCAACAAGTATTTGGCAAATGGAAAGATACATTTATTACTGTTTAAGAATAAAAACTGTACTTTCAAACAATCTACTCATTCAGTAGTATTCATGTTGCCTAGATGGTGAGTCTGGTGACAAAATTAGTTTCAGTTTTCGAAGTATTCTACTAGCACTACATAATAATCTGTTTCGCACTGGCAAGAAGTAACCTAAAGAAGAAAAGGCTGTTAGGATAGTGCTTTTGAAGGTTTAATTCTGGAGAGGAGAAGCCGGCTTCTGATTTCAGCTTCTAACAACTTGGTTTCTGAACAAATTACTGCAAACACAAGAACTCCATGAAACTGGATATTTCAACTTTTCCTAGGTGCTGCAGTTGCTATTTCAGGGGGAAAAAAAGCTTGCATGAAGAAAGCCTCCTCCATACAACTCAGCTTTCACATTAGAACCTCTAAGATACAGAAATAGTTGAATACCACTCAGGCTCATAGCCATGCAAATTAATGACTAGTAGTTTGCAGTCTTAGGTATCGGATTTACATTTGACCAATTAGTTAAGAAGAAAGTTCAGATTATAAATATATACTAAATTGTTTGAAGTTACCTTTCTCAGCAGTGCTTTTACACGACTATATGCATCCCGCAGTAACTTAACAACCTGCAGGACCAACAAGTTCATTTTCAGAGAGAAGCAATATACAGATGAACTGCAGCAGGTCGTAAGAATTAAGAGGCATACTTCAGCATCAATACGGGATTGCATTTCTGAACCGGGCTTTTCTTTAATATGGACAGGTCCAATTGCATCACTCATCCCACAACTCGAAACCTTGTAAGACAAGGAAAAAGCATCAAAACTACTAATCCCACAAGTATAACTTCGATGTTTTCAACTAAGAACTGTTTTTCACATTTAGATTATGGATCTGGTAAAGAATACCATATAATGAGCCAGCTCTGTTGCTGTGCTAAGATCACTACTTGCTCCGGTAGTAACATGGTCCTCGCCAAAGATAAGCTCTTCTGCTACTCTTCCTCCCATACAAACGTCAAGGCGAGCCAACAATTGCTTCTTGCTTATTGAAGTATCATCGCCAGAAGGAAGCTGGGTAACCATGCCAAGTGCTGATCCTCGGGGCATAATTGTAGCCTTATGAACTGGATGTGCACCTTCAGTGTTCAATGCAACAATCGCATGGCCACTCTCATGATACGCAGTGAGCTAAAAACCAAGATGTATCAAAATATTGTCACAAATAAAAACAAAAGTAATTACTTTTTTGTGCTAGGAACACAGGAAGCCAATCATTTCTAGTTCAAGAAGATATTTTGATATTTTCTGTCCCTTATAAGAAAGTATTTATGTGAGCAGACATGTAATAAGATACACTATAACACAATGGTTGCTTCTCGGACAAC
>JAYMSR010000599.1:0-13197 GCA_036897825.1 Plantago rigida | reverse complement strand
AATTGAAAATACATATGAAAAAATCGATGCTGCATTTAAGCTGGTAACTGAAATCTTTACTCCGTGTTTTTTCTACACGACGAAACTTTTTATAGAGAGTTGTTTGTTATAGAGATTCTAAGCCAACTCTCTTTCTTACTTTCTTAGCTTCTATATTCATTTACTAACCTGAGGATAATTAATAGATCTATGAATTGACTTTTTTCTTACTTTTATACACGTAACTAATAAACTATCTGACTTTCCCACACCTTTTGTAGTGCCTATGACTTCTTCCGAGTCCTTGATGAAAGATCTAATGATCCCGAACTTAAGTTCAGTAGTCAGAAGTTTGGACTAAATCATTGTTTTTCTTCCGCGGAATATCTTAACCCAAAGCATTTTTCAAAGAATACATTTCTATTGTATGTAGTGTAAGTTTAAGTATTATTTCGCAGCCTTCTATTTCTTTATTATGAAATTTTTCAATTTCAAGAAAGCATACCAGGGTTCCTTACCTAGCTCTACACTTTCTATGATTTATGCCCTATTGGACTAAGTGACTTATCAAAATCCACCCTAAAACAATGACACACCCTAGAAAAACATCATTTCCTTCTCCAACATTAGACTTTCATTTTAGAAAATAGAAAAAGCAACACGCGGAGTTTACCCAAGAGTCCATAGTTGCTATTACCAACGATTTGCCAATATTCTTAGCTGCCGTGCAACATCTAGAAATGCAATTCTTTTTTTTCTTATTTCAATATTGATGATTTTGTATAACAACAAATGTTCTCCTGTTTACAAGTCTTTCTTTTTCCATACATACTTCTTACCTATGTTTGGGGGCCTCTACAAATGATCGCGTAAAACAACCTTATTTCCTCAGCGTAACGTCATAAAGAATCAAATTGGAAGGAAGACATAGCAAAACACATAGATTGGATTGGGGATAATTACAGGCATAGATAGTTAGTCTAAGGAATAATAGAAAATAGAAATGCATGTAATGTAAATTCAGGTGTTGCACCAATCGAAAAAGGGGTGAGTTTCTTGCTGTGTAATAGTCAAAATAGAATAAAGAAAAGAGGTCAGAAATGTTCTATTACAACAATGAATTACTTACAATAATACCTCTATATATACTATACGTGACAAGATTGAAGTACTTTCGCGTTGCACCCACGTAAGGAATAAGTACTGGCTTCTCTTTTTCTCTATTTTTTTCTATTTGACCTCGACTATGCTTTCTAGTAGTTAACTCATATCTTTTCAACAAACAAAATGACTTGACTTTTCCCTTTAAGCTATGACATAATATTTGTAATCAGTAATGAACCTAGGTATATAGAAAGTCAAAGGATTAGATCAAATTAGAGATAAAAGAAGGCATACATAAACGAAGAATTCGAATAGAATCTTGGATAGTTTCTACTACTATGTGACAGAAATAAAGGAATCCTATATTTCTATTTAAAGAACTATTCAAGAAAGATATTCTACTGAAAGGGTTTGTTGGCTTATCGACATTCACAAAAATGGCGTTGCACCAAGGGAAAGACGAAGACTTCGAAGAAAACCAAAAACTTGTTAATAGCCAATATCTTTTTCTACATAGATGGTTTATTCCAGGCTACATTTTTTTAGATATCAAGAATGGAATGAAAGTCTTCTTGTGTTTGCTAAGAAAAATGTTCTAGTGTCCCCTTGTTCCGATGATTGTCTCCTGTGATTTTCTATTTGACATCCTTTATTTGTATTTCTATAATAAGCAAATAGAATAAGCAAGGATGATATAAGATCTACTAAATCTTTAGCTAAGCACGCAAATGTTAGTAATAAATAGCTCTGGTGGATTGTTGATTCAAGGCTCAAATCCTTTAATGAGGCATAATAATAATAATAATCAAACCAAGAAAGCAGTTGTGCTTATCAGATTTCAGAATAGAAATCTAATTGGTCGGAAAATCATCTCTTTTTTGCATTCTAATTTGAAGTCTTTCGCATATTCGCAAAGTGCACTCTTCTATTCTTTTCTACCGGGATCTAATACATACCATATAGTTGTAAGTACTTTTTTTTCTTTTTTGAGCCAAGTAACAACAGTCTTTCTCATTCGTTATCATAATAAGAATAAGAAAAGGACCCTTAACCCATGAGTCAAATTCTTCTAATTATTAGATGTATATATGGTTGCAAGACGTATAGAAAATACATCAAAGAGATGATCAACATAAAACATAAGAAGTCAGATATGCCACAACTATATATACATATACAACTAGAAACAACAACTAGAATATATATATATACAAACAACTTCTATAATTCTAATATATAGATTCTATATTCTAATAGACTTAATTAATAGACTTAATTAATATACAAACTATTAGACTTAATATACAACTAGAATATAGAAATGTTTTCTAAAAAAAATGAAATTGACAAGGCTAGAAGCACGGTTAAGTAGGGATAAGATAATATATCGATAGAAGGGAAACTAATAATAATAATAAGGGGGTGTCGTAGTCGTAAGAGAAGGATATCAGGAATTCAAAAGTGACTTGTATAAAATAGAAAAAAATGGCAAAATAAAGAAGAAATCAAATAGAAAGAAAAAAGAGTAACAAGAAATAACGCCCATGATGGTTGTACATTTAAGTTGAAAGAAATAGTTGAAATTTTCGGAAATTCCAGTTATAGGATTCTAGGAATTTAGTGGGCAGGTTTGATTAGAAGAAAAAAATGAGTACTGAATTTACGTTTTTCTCTCTTTTCCGTACTGATTGATATAGAATAAAAGAAATGTGAGTAATCCTATATATAATATTCTATAATAGCGCTACACAATGCTTGAAGCAGGTAACGTGTAGGAAATTATTCGTGTGTGGGGTAGAAATTGTGTTGTATAATATTCTATTTAGTCCTGGGGTTGGTTGGAAGAAAAGGTATAAAATACTCGGAGTTTCATTCATATGTGTAAAATCGTCGTACAAAAACTCTTTCTTATTCCATTAACTTTCATTAATAAGAACGTATTTTTAAGGTGTCTTGCGAATTCTCTTAAAATAAGGCAGCCTTAGAAAAACTGGTGGCAGATAGATTCCCTGAACGAACAGACAGAGGACCAAACTAGACGTAGACAACAAACGCTAGAGACAAGCACACGTAGCTATCATACACAAAACAATCAAAAACTACAAACAAGCAGTACTAAAGATGAATCTCAGCCAGCAGCACCCTAACCACAAAATACGTACATGGAAGGGAACTTGGCAAATCCCGAAAAGCATTTTTGCTTGTTGAAAGAAAGATTCTCACCAATTGTTGTGGATACGTGGAATTGACTTAGTGAAGAGCTCGTTTACAAACAACTTGGACTTTAATGTAAAACACAATGTCCTGTTTCCGAGAAACCGATGAGCTATAACATTTAACAACCTTTTAATTAAGTACATACTGTTTTTTTTGTAGGGTACAATAGTTATCTACATACATCACCAGCAAATGAGAATTACATCCAATATTTGAGAATATTCGTAGTTACGTAGAAAATCATTGTTGAAAAAAAAAAAGAGAAGAAGTCCAGCATGAGTCGCTGTCTAGGCTATTTGCTCTAGCTAAGGAAGAATACTACATTTTCTTGTATGAATTCCAAAACCAGAACCAGAAAAGCAAGGATAATCTTTCTTCACAATTTGGTAAATCCTCAGATATCTTTCACTTAATAGTCACGAATCTGCTCCCGTCGTCTTGTTCTATCCTTTTCTTATTTTATTTCAACATTGAATTAGACTCTTTTTAGTTTGACTTGTACGTACGTTATCCTAGGTGATAGTTCTAATTGTTTCTATCTACCTCTGTGCTTTTTTCATTTCGGAGCTTAGTATTCATTCATTTTCCTCCAACATTTTGACAACATTTTTAGGTACAACCCGTAGAATTGATTTGTGAAAGACAACGTATGATAAAGTACTAAAAGACAGAGAATCAGAGAATAGTTGAAGGTTGTTATGTAAAAATCTAATATTCCCCAGTAAATACAAAAAAGAGTTGGAGATAGATTCGAAAGCACCTAAAATAATAATAATAGCATAGTGTTGCATAATAAGCATAAGGAATGACTTTTTTAGTCTAGTTTCTTTGATCCGGAAGTATTTCCCCTTGTAACTGCTCGCATTTCTATTTCTATCGATCTATACGTGCTTCTACATCCCCAAAAACCATGTTAGCCCGAAATAATACTAAACTGGATAATTTGACTTCTTGTCTTTCCACTGCAGCCCTACAATTCTCATATAGATGAGGATAGTGATAGATGTCTTTTTTGATGGATGAGCAAGCCTCCATCCACTGCCTGTTGTATAATCTAGTTGAGAAAAAGCTAGGCCCGTTTATGAGATTTCTTTTTGATTTTGTATTTTACGTATATATATATGTATTGTATATATTTCTGGTGAGTTGATTGAGACAACGAAAATAATGAATAGTAATTGATTGAGTATTGTTCCTATTATTGTAATAGTACGTTCATTTGGTATAATGGTATAACACCTAGACCTTTCTCTTTAGTTTTTTTTTAATTAACTAATAGAATGTTATTGTGGCAGTTTGAAGGTTATTGATGTCTATTTCTTTCTATATAAGAAATAGATAGAAAAACTAGAAAGAGGAATATATGCAGTAAAAAATAGTTAATGGCATGCTTCATTAATGTTGGAAGTATGGTACTATATTCCATATCCCATTCCTGAAATTCCATTCCCAATAGTGAGAAATCTAGATGCTATTTCTCATATGTTTCTATCAGAGTGCGCGCCCAATCTTTCCGTGCCGGAGTTCTCTCTGTAACCACCCAATATCAAATAGATATCAACACTTAAGAAATTTTTTTGACTAAAAAAAAGTCAAAGAAAGACATAAAGAAGAGTTTCATGCTAGATTTTGCATAATACACGTGTATAAACAATCCTTAAACTTTCGGAAGCCGCACCCATGAGAGCAGATTTTCTTACTTAACAACCTAATATGCTTTCTTCTTTAGCAACAGAAATGACTCCTCACGCCAAAAGAATCCTTGATAGATATCTTTTTGACCCCAGGTATATAATTAGAATGACCCAAAGAATTTACATAGAGTTTTCTAACAACTGAAAATAAAGATCACACAATAAAAAAACCCACAGAATAGGATTCGGAAAATCTTTAGCTAGAAATCTAGAATAAGGTATTACTGTAGTAGCCGCAACTAAATTCTATTGGTTTTGGCATGTTGTAGACACAAACACAGAAGAGTCGCTCCAACATTGGAAAGCGTTTAAAGGCGCATAGGCTTTCTCTTGCTTGTACTGCACACACAATAAATCAAATAAGTTGAAATGAAATAAGTTGGTTGTAAGATAATAAATACGGGGTAGGCCTGCTCTCTTCTATCTTCTATTTCGGGGTGAGTCTGTTAATACTCGATGTTGCTATTAGTTATTGCTTGTTAGTAGAAGGTAATAGGAATTGACCACGCCTCCTTATTTTCTTATGATTTCGGTTACGTATAATGGGTAATAAAGGAAACCCGCATGTAAAGTGTAAAGAGTCAGTCAGGTTGAAGCAAGACAAGATTCTATAGTATCCAATCATTAAGGTAACTATGCTCTAAAAAATGTACTGCTTAAACTGTTAATACTAGAATATGTATGTGCAGGGAAAAAGTTCATGCGCTTGCAATGTGTGTAGATGCCTTCGATGAAAAAGAGATAGAAAGAAACAAAATGGTTAACTCTTTTTGGTTTTCTTACTAGACTTGAGAATGTAAATAGAGCAGAACAGGAGTAAGTATCTAAACTTACCGCCGAGCAAATCAGAATTTTTTTGTATCTTCTACTGTAACAAAAGCAGTTGTAGCAGAACTACTTCAACCCGTAACTGATTTGTTTTGTTTACTAAATGAATGTTTTACACACGCTTGGGTATAAAAACCAATTGTACAACGAGAAAGGTCTTTAGCATGATTTCCAAAATGAAATCTAAAATATGGACTTTTCTAGATCTTGCGACCTGTGAACAATTCAACCTGGAATTTCTTCAACTGTGTTTTCCTTCTCTATCATCATATAATCAAAAGAGCAGTCCGCGTGCAATTATGAATACTCTAAACAGCGTCTAATAGCTAAAGGAAACCTCACGAAAAGTCAAAGTTGGTCAGGTATATTCGGTTTATACAGGTTAATAACCTAACTATTATTTACAACATGTTGAAATGTTAGATCGGCAGCAGGTACGCTGAGAATATGTGAGCTTAGACTATACTACCCTATATTATTTCTTTCTTATTTATTCTAGCCCCCTTTTTAATTAGGCCCTTGCGAGTTTTCTTCTTTTTGAAGAAGCTACTAGTAAGTTATTATTTCTATTTCTTACATCCCAAACATCCCCAAAAAGACCTTTGTTTTAAATGAGAAAAAAAGCGACTCACTACCTACTAAACTAGATGACTATCCAGACAAGAACCCATAGAAAAAGAGAAAGGAGAAACAGAGTCAATATGGGAAAGATCACTGTAATAAGAAACGAAGACAAATATTCATAGAAAGAATTGACACTGAATTTCGCAGTTAATGAATTGATAGTCTTTGTCAAATTAGTGTCCCAAGCAGTTGCTCCTCCGTAACACTCCGAAGATTAATGTAAATAAACAGTAGCAGTAGTGTTGCAAGTATGACTTTTCTTTTGATTTGTGCGCTTTCTAAAAAAAAAAGAGAGGCGAAAGAGCAAACAAAGAAGAGACCCCAGATAACGAGTCTAAACAAAACAAATGGAGAGTTTTCCTGCATTCCTCCACTGTTAATGTGAAAGGCAGTAAGGGAACAAATCCTAAATCTACGGAAGAGCGGACGTCATTTCATGGAACTAAGGATCTCTCTTAATAAGTGAAATTACAAGTGAATGATATAGTGAAAAGGTAGACAAATCTTTGGTTATCCCTTTTCCTATTAATGTTGAAATGTAACATGTTTAAAGACTTTGATCAGCATAGAATAGAATTAGTCTTAAATCGACTCTATCCATATACATACAACACTATTTCTTTCTTCTTCTCCACCAACGAGTATACTTTATGAAATTTGACTACTAGCCGGCTCTAAAAGTTCTACATCTAGCAATATAGCAATAAAAATTCCATTTCGTATCATTAAAAAATCCAAAGGTGGATAGATTTTTTGCCAGGTGAAATTAAAGGACAAAAGCTTTTTACCAAACCCTGCCGTGGACTAGTTAGTTGTTTATATCTCTTTCAGTATTTCGCTGTGCTGTACGCGGGTGATCTATGAATCACAAAAATACATGAAGGGTAAGAAAAGCCCTTTTAAATGCATTACCGTTCAGTTGACTTGGTATCAGGTAGTTATTATTCTTTCTTACTTCCACTGCAGCTTTGTCATTTGCCTAACCTATCTAAAGAATGACCGAGTCGCTTCTTTATGTCAGAAATCTTGTAAACTTCCTCTTTATACTTGATTTTAGTCTATGACATTGCTGCACTACTGGTTCCAACATCACATCATCATTGGGTCTGCACCTTGCTTTTCACACAATGTTTATTTATTAACATGTTCAATAGAAAAGCAAGCCTCTCTTATCTTGTAAAGCGGTCAATTTTCCAATTGTTGTAGATAGATGTTCCTTATAATTTAGACTCAAATAATCCAAGAATGTTGCATGAAACGCCATATAAAAAACCAAAAAGAATCTACGAATTGGCAGCGAGCATCGATTAAGTCAAACCCGGTGGTAAAGAAGAATCCGAAGAGCTCTTTTTTTTTTTTCAATATGGTATATGGGTGGAAACGGAGTCTATAGTAGAGACTATGTCTCAAATAAGAAATCGATTAGAGATCCATCGAATTATAGTCTTAAAACCTGCCACCTCTAAACTCTCCAGTTAAAACTTCAGCATGTATAATATTTCTACCAAAACTGCGACAAATTAGTCTTGTGCCATTGCAACACCCAATCTTTGGATCAATATTCCACAGGAGCATAATAGGACAACCTGTCTTCAGGTGTAATCTGTGAGGTGGAAGATTGCCGGGACAAACTGAGTTTAGGAACTCAGGCAAATACAAATTCCGAACATCTTCTGGCACATAATCGTAAGAGTAATATGTAGCTTCCTCGTCTCCCGAGAAAATTTCGAGAACTTTGTCATTTAACTTGTTCGCGACATCATTCCTAGGAGTTAGTTGTGCTCTATTCATCATGTACTCAGAATCATAGGAATGAGAGCCCAAATCTGGAAATGTTGAAGAAATAAGACTATCTATTGATTTCTCACCTTCCCATGGAATTACCATTGCATCTGGTATTCGTATCATATCGTCAATAAACGTTGGTTCTTCTCCATTTCCAACACGCAGCAAGAAGTCCGAGAAGATGTGATCCTGTTGAGCTCTTATGTTATGAGATAACTTCAGAATTCTTACGCTCGACCATAAGATTCCACTATACTTGCTTTTATGGTCTGTGACCTTGTGCCTCCTACTACCACCGGTACAACTTGTCTGAAATCACCGCCAAAAATCATGACCTTACCACCAAACGGTGTGTCCACACCGAGAATATCTCGTAATGTGCGATCAACAGTTTCAATGGCTTTTCTATTTGTCATAGGTGCCTCATCCCATATTATCGCTGAAGACCGAGATATCAATTGTGACATTTCAGATTGTTTACTAATAAAACAAACGGAATTACAATCCAGCTTGATTGGTATTTTTAGTTTCGAATGCGCTGTTCTTCCTCCAGGCAGTTGGTTTGCTGATATTCCTGAAGAAGCCGTAGCAAGAATGATAAGGCCCTCATTCCGCATGCAAGCAAGTAAAGTACGGTATAAGAAAGTTTTGCCAGTTCCCCCAGGACCATCAACGAAGAATGCCACATTTTCTTTACTCCGAATTGCCGCACTGATGGTATTGAATGCATGAAGTTGTGCTTCGTTTAGTTTTCTAACAGCATTCAAATCTTCATGACATATTGGTAAGTTGAGTTCTTGTGCTAAAATTGTTGAAATACTTCCCAAGTCATCAAAGTTTCCAGTGACCCGAGGCAAATCAAACTCTTGAACACTTTTCTTGTGCTGCAGAAGAATATTATTCAATTCATGAAGAAGCCGATTAGTTGCATATTCGTTGTTCACAGAATTTGATGAAGGATAGTCTTCAATCATGAATGTGAAATTTTCATCCCACAAATTTCGTACCCTAGTTGGCTCACAATAAACTAAGATTGTTGCAAATAGCCTTCTTAATGCAGAAGGCATTCTAACCATTCTAGCCTCAGCCAAGCAATGTCGAATACTATCGTCTTCTTCTAGAAGGCCTCTTTTCTCGGCAGCCTGCTTAAAACTCAAGTAGTGCACGCCATCTACTGTAAGCAAATCGTCAAATGATTTTGGTGCCCTCACATGAGTTAGAAGAATTCGCTCATAAAATCTTTCACCTTCATTGGGTGATGCAGAGTATATGCGACCTATGACTTTTTGAGATGTTCTTCTTTTTTTCCACCTCTTCTCTCGTGAGAACCATGTGTAATACGTAGGGAATTCACTGTATAAGTAGTTATTGTCGTCATTTCCCTCATTATTAATCTCGAAGAATGATGTTAACATTGTGCGTGAATTTCGCTCGTCACTTAGGACATCTGAAATCATCTGGTGACTATAAAATCTAACCTGCTGCCTATTTGGTAGATGAAGTTGCAGGCGCACGACAGATGGATACATATGGCTAGTTGGGAACTTGTACAATTTCCATAAGGCTTCTGGAGCACAAATCCATCTTCCATCTACATATTTGCTCACTTCATCATAGTTAGGGCCTGGACGTACTTCAAAAACGACGCAATCTGGACCTTTATACACATACTTGTATAAGTACTTAACACTTCGAACACTGCAACATATCTCCACATTAATATGGCAATCATACTTGAGAAGTAACCAAGGATTATAAGGTACCACCCATCTACTATCTACAACTTTATCCCCGACAGTATCTAGAACCACATTCCGGCCATCATTGCGGCGCCTATAAACTGGATACGAATTGTCACCCATTAATGTGGACTGTGAGAATTGCTTGGGATAACCTTTCTTGCAAATATGATTCTTGTTTTTCATGCAAGGAGCATGTTGGTTCATAACTCCACACGGTCCATGAATCATATGCCTAATCACGGCATTATAGAGCATAGGTTCTTCATATTTGTTAGGTATCTCTGCACTGACAATACGATCGTAATCATCAGGGGTATTTAACTTGTCGTTGATATCCAGAATTATAAGCATATGCACATGTGGCAGACCACGCTTCTGGAACTCAATGACGTGCACATGACCAACTACTTTCCCGAGGATGCCTCTTTTGTAAATATCTGTTTTTAGATGCTCATATTTGGATTTGAATATCCTGGTTAGCAAATCTGGACGATCTTGAGGTCCTTGTCCAGGTAGAAGCTGATCTTTAATCTCTTTCCAATTGGGATTACAGGTCATAGTTAGGAAAATATCTGGTTTATCAATCTGTTGTACTATTGCCATGGCATCTTGATATCTCTGATACACATCTCTTGGGCTTCCGATAAATGATGCCGGCAAAACAGTACGACGTCCGATGTTGCCTGATTTTGGGAGAAGAGTTAGTGAATGATTAATTGATGAAGCAAGGAATACAGGATAAAATAGAATTTTACATTACTTTTTTTTTAGGCACCTGCATTATTTTCTCCTGTAGCTAAACTATCTTGTAGCCCCTGGTATAACTCTGCTCTAATATTCTGCTGATGGCTTCTGATATATCGTAACTTCTGGGTTTCAACTTTGACATAGTTGTCGACAGAGTATTGTTGTAAGAGTCGACCTCCATACAAAAGGATTGATGGATTGTTTATGCGAATCTGACATAGAGATGGAAGGTGAAGGGTTAAGCAAAATTAGATTTAAATATTCTGAAAAGAAATAAGATAAATTTTAATTTTCAAAGTACCTGTAACAAATAAGCGTAGTAATCGCAACATGTAACTCTGTTGTTGTATATGGTAACAGTGTTTGAGTCCCAGCCGTATGTGCCATAAGGTAGAAACAAAGGATATTGTAGTGGGTCGTAGTAACCCGAGTATTCCTTTAAGCTTCTTAAATGACCTCCTATTGTTTGGATAATGATATCCCTTTCAGTAGCATCAATATGATCCTGTCCAGCAGAGATAACAGCAGCTACTTGTGATGCTGTCGGAAGTACATACTGTCTATCCCTTGACGGCCGCTCCTTAATGAGCAACTTACAGTTCATAAGGTCTGAATGTTGAGCAATTTGTCGAAATTTGTTGACAAACGGATTATGGGCGTCTAATATGCATTTTCTTTTTTCAATCAAGTCAGGATGCAAATCATCGCTCTCGAGTAGGCGATTTTCGTTCTCATGCTCCGTGTCATAGATGAAAAGTTGGATATATCTTGGTCGATGCCCCGGGGTAGGCAATAGTGCTCCAATCTTGTGAGAAATTGCTCCGTGAGCTCTGAGAAACACCTTGTCCAGCGACACGGTCATCCAGTTCAACACCCATTGATGTAAAGGAAAAAACATGGAACTAAGCACGGATATTATGCCGAAATTCTCTACCTTGAGAAGATTGATCCTTTACTAAATGAAATAGCTCAGAAGGAATAGGAATTGCGTGGAGCATAACCGCAACAAAATGCTTCTGTTTCATATTGAAACAATGTTGCGAGACAGTGATGGCAGGTTCTTGGTGGTTGCAGTTCGAAAGCATGAAATCCCTGCCTCTCACTAAAATCTCTTGCAGCATTGTGATGAGAACTTTTTTGTGCAACCATGTTATTTTCGTCATCAGAGTCAGCATTTTCATGACCACGTACTTCTTGATCTGTTCCATGAGAATAGTATAAGAAATAATAACAAATCCAATATTGTAGGATTGTTTCATTTGTAAATGACTTTAATATATTTCATTTATATAAACATGTATAGTAGAAATGGACTTAATTGATTTAAGAAAACACTTGGTATATATAGCTCTCTCTATGATAATATCGGGTAAATAATTTCATGATGTTTATATCCATCATTAATTCAATGTTTAGATGTAGGAAAATACCTGAATCAACCATCTAGATAAATTGTAAATTTACATGAGATTAAGCTAGATAGTCTACTACTCTAGTCTCTTGTTTTCTCATTCTATATTGATTAGGTACATGATTGCAAACACGGTTATATATTGTGAATTCTTCATTATCAATCAAAATTTATAGAGTTCCACTATGAATAAAATAAAAGGCAAAAAGCTTGCTGGTATAATTAAGAACATGTAGCAGAAAAATGAAAACGAAATGCACAATAGATTTTGTATTTTTCTTAAGAATAGAGATTATACACCTGTCAAACAATTTCCAGCAACTTTCTTGGCTTCAAAGTTTTTTTTTGTATTAGATGCTCTGTTTCGTGCTTCCTTGTTTACGTCATAACACTCATATTCCTTCATCTATGCATCCGCCCTCCTAGTGAAAAATGAACAAATTGATGATAATAAATTCTCAGAAAAAAGAGACTGGTTATCAGAACTTAACATATAAGATAGAAAAAATTTAGGTGTTAAACAAAAGAGATAGAAAATGAATTGGCTATGTATATATACCTATATCGATGCTACAGTATTTGTGTTAGAGATTGATGTTTCATGGTCTGTGTATGATCTTTCGTCCGTAAGAGATGACTTTAATATGGAAGAAGTTGTGGGAGAACTGCAATTTTAGTGCAGTGTGATTTGTCAGTTATTTATTTGGATTGGATAGAAGACATGGTTAGGACAGTTTATGCTTATCGTCATTATTCTTAGTTATTACTATTTTTGAAGGGCAAAGATGGAAAAAAGTTTTTGGTATTACAACTGTTTAAAATGATGAAAAATGACAAATTTGACCTCTAAACTTCAGATTTTTACCAAGGGTCTTATATGTAAGATCACCAAAAAAACTACCCCTTTTTAATGTTTTGCTGAACAAAAACCGTTCATATATTGATCAATTTCTCACTATTGTTTGACTCTTCTAGATTCTACAAGTTCAGTTTGTTATTAGTTTATTACCTTGATGAATTCACTCCTAGCCTAAGAAAGATGGAATTCCTGGGAAGGGAAGACTAG
>JAYMSR010000598.1:0-13198 GCA_036897825.1 Plantago rigida | reverse complement strand
AGAAGAGAAGATGAAAGCAATAGGGGAAGAAACGAAACAAATTGAAACCAAAAGGGGAAAAGATGCAAATTTTCATATCGTCAGAGTATAAAAGTGAGAGCTGGCCATTTCTTTCACCATTTCAGTACTACCAGTAAACATCAGTCCTCTCTCCATGAGGGGAAGCTAGTGAGCAAACGGAGCCTTTCTCTCTTCTCTGCAAACTGCGATTGGTTGATCGATTGATTACTCAATTTTCATTGTTTCGTTTCTTCAACCGGAAACCCTAATTTATTTTGTAAAAGGAGTCCAATTCATCCTAAACCTCTACCTATTTGCGTCTCTTTGCTCAAAACCGCTGTTAAAACTTAAACCCTACCTTTTCGTTTTCGGTTTGGTCAATTTGTCCGGTGAGCTGAGTGATCATGAGTCCCGTTCAGAATTTCGAGCAGCACTCTCGCCACCTGGTTGAGGCGGACCTGCGTAAGTCGATTTCGGTGAATTTTGAATTGCGTGCTGGTTTCTGTTTGTTGGTTTGGTTTGTGTGAGTGAGTGAATTGTTTTGTGGTTTGGTCTGTTGTGCAGCTATACAGACGAGGCTGCAGATGGCGATGGAGGTGCGGGACAGTCTGGAGATATGTCATACAGGGGAGTATTTGAACTTTTTGAAGTGTTATTTCCGTTCGTTTTCGGCGATTTTGTATAACATTACTAAGCCTCAGTTTGCGGATAATCCCGAGCATAAGTTAAGGAATATTGTTGTTGAAATTCTGAACCGGTTACCGCATAGTGAGGTTCTTAGGCCGTTTGTTCAGGAGCTGTTGAAGGTATCGATGAATGTACTAAGAGAGGATAACGAGGAGAATGGGTTGATTTGCATTAGGATAATCTTTGATTTGCTTAGGAACTTTAGGCCCAGTTTAGAGGCTGAAGTGCAGCCGTTTCTGGATTTTGTCTGCAAGATTTACCAGAATTTTAGGGCTACTGTCACTTACTTTTTCGAGAGTGGGGCTATGATTGCTCCACCACCAGCACCGCCCTCCAACTCTGTGTCCATTGGTTCGATAACTGGTGACGATGTGAAACCTATGGAAATTTCTGACCAGGTGGGCCCATCGAGTGGTTATGCTGGGGCTTCCGGGCATCTTAATCCAAGTACAAGGTCGTTTAAGGTTGTAACAGAGAGTCCGCTGGTCGTGATGTTTCTGTTTCAGCTGTACGGTCGACTTGTTCAGACAAACATCCCTAATTTATTACCGTTGATGGTTGCCGCAATCTCAGTTCCGGGTCCAGAGAAAGTCCCACCCCATCTGAAACCTCATTTTATTGAATTAAAGGGTGCACAAGTTAAGGTAATTGTCTGTATTGTCTTTTATTTTATGGGTACTTGTCTGTAGAGTATAGGCACATGTCAAACTCATTGAGCTGCATTAATAAATTATCCACTTTATATATTACCAACAACGGGCACCTACATAATTGATTATAGTAATTCTTATAACTGTTATACACAATATTTACTTGGTTAGATTGTGATCTTATCTAGTGAGTCAATTCCCTGTAAACCAAGCATTTCTAATTATAGGAACATGGTTGCCTTGCTGCTAAGGGCTTTTTTAATAGCTTGTACTCGATTTACTGGCAAACGGAGGTTTATTTTGGCTATAGGACGAATCAGTAATCTAATTTCTCGAGGTTTATCATTTATCATACAAAAACAAAACTAATACTTTCTGTCTGGCACTTGTTTTTTTCTTTGGTTCACTGTGCCTATCTATAAAAATAGATAAGTTAAGATACCTTCTAATTCATTCTGCCTTCTCTTGATAACTTCTTACTTCATTCTTCATGCACAGACTGTTTCTTTTTTGACGTACCTGTTGAAAAGTTTTGCTGATTATATCAAGCAACATGAAGAAAGCATATGCATGAGCATTGTTAATCTGCTTGTCACATGTTCAGACTCTGTTTCAATACGGAAGGTTGGTCCTGCTTGCAACTTCATTACTATTTTTTGTGCACTATACATGGATCCTGAAATATAATGCATCCGCTGTTCTAAATGTAGGAACTATTGGTAGCTCTGAAGCATGTTTTATCGACAGAGTTCAAACGTGGTTTATTCCCTCTAATCGACACACTTATGGATGAGAGGTACATTTCCAGTAATCAGGTTATTGTCACATCTTAGCAGGTTAGGCTCCATTCTGCACGACTGCACCCCCAAAAGTCAGATGGATGCTTGATTTTTTACCCCCAAAAAAGAAAAGAACTGCAATAAAGTAGTATCTTTTCTGATACTTATTTAGGAAATGAAATATATCTGTCATCGCACTTTCGTGGATAAAATCTAGTCACTTATCTACCATTCTGGTCATTTAACTTTTTTGGTGTTTGATTGAATTTTTAGATATGATTTGGTATGTTTTTGTATTGGAGCTTTTTTGGATTTCCCACCGGTATCCGCTATGTGCAAGTAATCCGGCTGAGCACCGTCGGACCCTTTATGTATTAGAGCTTGAATTGTCATCAACCATTGACAATTTATGTTAATTTAATGTGACTACAATTTTAAGAAGCTGAATGAATGGTAAGTCATTGTTTGATTAGCGTTAAACGAGATTTGGTGTTCCTCTGTATTTGCTCAACATTAATAAAACATGTTTAATCTGACCGAAATATGGACGGATGACTTTTTAAAGTATAAAGAAACACGAATCTTTGGTTGCCTGATTTTTTTATTGGTTCTTTTTAATCACAAGAGATCTTAGATCCTGCTCTTTTAAGTGTGATTTTTCCCTGATTATGATGTCCACCTGAATGGAATTTTTTCTTAAAATTTGCTGTCACATCTGTAACAACCTGATGGCTTAGATTGGTGTTCACTTACAAGCTTCAGTATACTTGCACATATATTTAGATTATTATGTCTGAATCTTATTATTGGAGCCTATTAGGGTTCTTGTTGGTACTGGAAGGGCATGCTTCGAGACATTGCGACCATTGGCCTACAGTCTTTTGGCAGAGATTGTTCATCACGTCAGAGGAGAATTGTCTTTGTCTCAGGTAAGACAAACTTGTGTGTGCTGTGCCGTCTGTTGAAACATTCCTGGAATATTCATGCCTTGTAGTAATTTTATGTACTCTTGACTGCTTGTTTTTTATGTCTTAATGTGAAAGAATTTTCTATTTTGAAAGTAATTTTCTTTTGTGATTCATATTGCCTGGCGGAATATTAAGATTTTGTTTTGTTGGCTATTCTCGTACCTAAATTTCAGCTTTCACGGATAATTTACCTGTTCTCAAGCAATATGCATGATGCTTCATTGTCCCTGAGCATTCATACTACCTGTGCTCGATTAATGCTGAACCTGGTAATTCTCATAACTAGTTTCTTTCTAAGACCTATTGCAATATGTGCAATTGTTAATTTATCCTACAGATGATCATTCTCTTTTGTATTTTGAGTATGCACCTATATTTTTCTTATATTCAAGGTTGAGCCGATCTTTGAGAAAGGTGTTGATCAGTCGTCAATGGATGAAGCACGGGTTTTATTGGTATACATCCTTTTTACTGCTTATTCTTATATGGCGTCTTGTGAAAAACTGCTTCTACACTTAACTTGTAAAACTGGTCCCCCTTGGTCACATAAGCGAGCAGCCGGATCAATTAAGCCCCAACCAGACCAGTTTTACAGCTTGTTAAATGTAAAACTGGTTTTATAAGAGACTTACTGTATTTTTATTTCAGAAACTTGTTTATGCAAACACACCTGATATTATGGACTGATGAATGCATGTGCTGTCACAGGGTCGGATATTGGATGCTTTTGTTGGAAAATTCAACACTTTCAAGCACACCATTCCCCAGGTTCTTCTCCCTCTTCATGGAAAATACTTACGCCTAGCTGATGATTAGATTCTTTTGCATTAGTCAAAATGTCAAATCAAATAACATTATAGGATGTTACTTAATGTATTTTTATTTCATTAGAATCAACATCTTCATGCACATGTTTCTATGTTAGTATGTTTTGATGATAAGATTGTATGCGTCCACTACTTTGTCAATTTTGGCCAAAAACTGCTAATAAAATGCACTAACATTGTACATCATCCGGAATAGGAGTAGCCCGTTATACACTTTCAGGACTAGCTTCCTTTTCACTTGAACTATACTGAACCTGAGTGTGGCTTTTGGAAAGTACAGCAAGTGCCAAAAGCAAGAAAAATCCAGGAGATGGTTGTGTGAAAAATACCACAAAGCTGCCATATTTGAAATTGTAATTCAGATTTTTGTGTATATAACTGGCAAACCCTTTTCACATTTCCTCTATATGTCGGATTTATGTCTTGTGATACAGCCAAAGCTTAAGTAAATATTTTTATGTTCATTGCCAAGCAATCTGATTATTTTTTAAAATTGACTAATGATTTGTGGATTTTGTTTGGGTCGTTCTGTTTTGTGCAATAGCTAATGGAAGAGGGTGAGGAGGGCAAAAACCGGTCTGTACTGAGGTCAAAACTTGAGGTGCCAGCGCAGGTATTCTATATTGCTTTTTATTTGTCCTTGTCTTTTTTTGGCCGCAATCTGTGCATTGCTGTTAGGTCCTATTCTTTTCCGTTTTGTTCCATTTAGGGATATTTACTAAAAAAACCCTGATTGCCAATATCACAAAAAAAAGCTCGTGCTCCGTTAGAACCTTATAATTAGCCCCGTAGAAAATTGCAGCCTGGAATAATGTTTTAAAGAAAATTGCTATCTTTACCGTCCAACTTCCTCCTACATGCTCAGTGAAAATCCTCAATCTGAATTTCTCAATAATGAATGGTATAGTATTTGCTAGCTTGCAGTTTTCTTAAGCTGAGACCAAGTTGTGAGTGAGAGTTTTTCAACTGTTTTCACGCCCCTAGGAGTAACACCAATATAGTATTTACTTATTTTATGTATTGGTTCTATGTCAGTGAATAACAGTTCAGTGTAGAGGTTAAGTGGAAGTAGTTTTTACAGTTAAGATCTTTGTCTGGGTACTTCCAGCATTCAACATCTTTGTTCCTTTCTCTTTCTTTTTAGTTTTTAATAGAATTGCACTTCTTATACTGGAAGTGTAGTTTGAATGATTTGTTTGAGATTGATTGGCAATATTCTGATTATTGTATACCTTTTCCTTTCTGTTGAATAATCCAACTTCTCTGACCATGGGCTTCACTGAACAGGCGGTCCTCAATGTTCCGGTGGCTGTTGAGCATTCTAAAGAAGTCAATGATTATAAGCATCTGATAAAGACTTTAGTTATGGGTAATAGTTCGTTTCCTGATAATAGCGTCACAATATATATACTATGAGGATTTTCTTGCCATTCCTTAGTGGTTTCAAATGTTTCCTTTTGTCTTTCTTTAGCTAATTTATGTTCTTCAACATGTTCTTTAATTTTTTATGCTCATGGCAGGTATGAAGACAATCATCTGGAGCATCACTCATGCACACATACCACGTTCTCAGGTTTGTGTGATCTCTTAGAGCTAGTATTTTTTCCGGAAGTTTATCCTTGATCTATGCTGATATTTCAAGGATGTTTAGGTCTCACCTTCCACTCATGGAAACCCACAACAGGTGGTTGCACCAGCTCCTTCAGGTTCTTCGGTAGCACAACCATTTAAGGGGATGAGAGAAGATGAGGTATATTGTTGATTACTATACTTGTATTCATGCACTGTGGTGGTCTTACCTCGAGTTTTGATAGGTCTGCAAAGCCTCTGGCGTTTTGAGGAGTGGTGTGCATTGCTTAGCACTCTTCAAGGAGGAGGAAGAGAGAGAAATGGTCCATCTCTTCTCCAATATTTTGGCCATCATGGAAGCGCGGGATCTAATGGACATGTTCTCTTTGTGCATGCCAGAACTTTTTGATGGCATGATTTCTAACGGTCAGCTAGTCAGCATATTCTCCACTCTCCTCCAAAGCCCAAAAGTTTTTCGTCCCTTTGCCGATGTCTTAGTTAATTTTCTTGTTAGCAGCAAGCTTGATGTTCTAAAGCATCCTGATTCTCCTGCTGCTGTCCTTGTCTTGCATCTCTTCCGCCTGTTATTTAGTGCTGTTGCAAAGGCTCCTTCTGAGTGTGAACGTATTCTTCAGCCTCATGTTCTTGTTATCATGGAAACTTGCATGAAAAATTCCTCTGAAGTTGAGAGACCAGTTGGTTATTTGCAACTTCTTCGTACAATGTTTCGTGCACTTGCTGGTGGCAAATTTGAACTTCTGCTTCGGGATTTGATTCCCACGCTGCTTCCTTGCTTAAATATGCTGTTGGCTATGCTTGATGGACCTACTGGTGAAGATATGGGGGAACTTCTGTTAGAGCTCTGTCTAACGCTGCCTGCCAGGTTAAGCTCACTTCTACCTCACCTTCCTCGTCTAATGAGACCTCTGGTTATGTGTCTCAAGGGAACTGAGGATCTCACCAGTCTTGGTTTAAGAACACTTGAATTTTGGATTGATAGCTTAAATCCTGATTTTCTTGAACCAAGTATGGCAAATGTCATGTCTGAGGTAATTTTGGCATTATGGTCTCATTTAAGACCTGCTCCATATCCTTGGGGTGGAAAGTCTTTGCAACTTCTCGGGAAGCTAGGTGGACGCAACAGACGTTTTCTCAAAGAACCTCTTGCACTTGAATGCAAGGAAAACCCAGAGCACGGACTTCGGTTAATTCTAACATTTGAGCCTTCTACCCCATTCTTGGTACCACTAGATCGATGTATTAATCTTGCTGTGGCTGCTATCATGCAGAAGAATATTCGTGTAGATGACTTCTATCGGAAGCAAGCACTCAAGTTTCTTCGTGTGTGCTTGTCTTCTCAACTAAATCTACCTGGTCTTGTCAATGATGATGGATCAACATCTAGACAGCTTTTAGCTTCTCTTGGTTCTTCAGCTGATCCGACCTGGAGAAGGTCCGATGTATCTGATATGAAGGTAAGATGATTTGTATGATTGCTGGATATACTTCAAATTTTATCGGACTATCTGCTTAACATACATTGGCTGTTTTCATGGGTATGATGTGAATAGGGCCATTTCTGTATACTTTGTTCAACCTTTTCTATTTTCTTATTGATTCCATTTGAGCTTGTGCTGCAAGTAGTTTTATATGAAGCTTCACTTTGTCAAATAAGATAATTTATTCTGTGTAAAGCTGCTTTCAATATATTAAAATTCTCCTTGTTGGCGGTAACTGTTTATTATTTGCTGTTGAAATACTGGAGCGAATTGGCAACTTCATTTTTAGATGGGCAATATGTGGTGCAGAATTGAATTATCTTTTTTCTTGGGAATAATTCGAATTCTTTTGGTACAGGGTGACCTAGGTGTGAAGACAAAAACTCAACTAATGGCAGAAAAATCTGTTTTCAAGACTCTATTGATGACAATAATTGCTGTAAGTGCGGAACCTGAGTTATACGAACCAAATGATGAATTTATTGGCCATATTTGTCGCCATTTTGCTATAATATTTCACATAGACAGCCCAGCTGTGCAGTCTTCAGTCGCAAGCACATCCCGTGGTGGTCCAATGCTTGCTTCCAGTTCGAATACAGGTAAAAAGTTGAAGCAGAATCCATCACTGAAAGAGCTGGATCCTTTAATCTTTCTGGACGCTCTCGTAGAAGTATTGGCAGATGAAAATAGAACGCACGCTAAAGCTGCATTGAATGCACTTAGTATGTTTGCTGAGACGCTTTTGTTCCTTGCTAAAACCAAACATTCTGACCACTTGATGACAAGAGGAGGACCTAGTACTCCTATGATGGTCTCGAGTCCTTCAATGAGCCCTGTTTATTCACCTCCTCCTAGTGTGCGGGTTACAGTGTTCGAGCAACTTTTACCAAGGCTTGTACATTGTTGTTACGGAAGCTCGTGGCAAGCACAGATGGGGGGAGTTATGGGGCTTGGTGCTTTGATTGGGAAGGTCACTGTTGAAGTTTTGTGTGTTTTCCAAGTGCGTATTGTTAGGGGTCTAGTGTTTGTTCTGAAGAGGCTTCCTACATATGCTACCAGAGAACAGGAAGAAAGTAGTCAGGTGCTCACACAAGTTCTGCGTGTGGTTAATAATGTTGATGAAGCAAACAGTGAAGTGCGCAGACAGAGCTTTCAAGGTGTTGTGGAGTACTTGGCATCTGAACTTTTTAATGCCAGTTCGTCTGTCAATGTAAGAAGGATCGTGCAGTCTTCTTTGGCACTTTTGGCAAGTAGGACTGGGAGTGAAGTTTCGGAGTTACTTGAACCTTTGCATCAGACTTTGCTACAGCCTCTGATTACGCGTCCATTGCGGTCTAAGACTGTTGATCAACAGGTAAAACTGGATTTATCCTCTTATCAATTTTTAATGTGCATGTACATACTTCCTCCAACCCATTTGAAACCACCGACGGTGTGCTGGGAACAGAGATCAAGAAGTGTGGGATATTTATATTTGTTAAATAATGTATATAAAGTTAACCTGCAAGGGTCGCCCAATTGGTTTAAATTGAAAAATAACTCCTGTTTGTCATGGGTTTAAATTCCAAGGGGACGAATTTGTGATCTATGGCTTGCCAGTTTGAGCTTGCCAAGCTAGATGTGGTTTAGATGGCCTGCGTGGTGGGTGTGCGTTTGTGTATATTGACCTAAAAGAGGGCACACCTGTATAACTGTATTACACGATTTTGAAGAGGAGAATAAGGTGAAGTGGATTCTTGATGATGGTATTTCTAGTTACGTGGTTGCTAAGTTGATTTATTTAATTTGCAGGTTGGCACAGTAACCGCTCTGAATTTTTGCCTCGCTTTGAGGCCTCCACTTCTCAATTTAACATCGGAGCTCCTTAATTTTTTGCAAGAAACTTTACAAATTGCTGAGACTGATGAAGCTGGGTGGAATGTGAAATATATTAATCCAAAAGTAGCAACGTCTTTGCATAAACTCCGAACTGCTTGCATTGAACTATTATGCACTGCCATGGCATGGTCAGATTTTAAAAATAACAACAATGACCTGCGAGCAAAGATAATCTCCATGTTCTTCAAGTCATTGACAAGCAAGAATCCTGAAATTGTTACTGTTGCTAAGGAAGGACTTCGTCAGGTTATTGAATTTGATTGTTTTTATCTGTGTGCGCTTGTGTGTGCATTTTAATATCTATTTTTAACTGATCTGTCTCTGTTCCCGCCATTCTACCTCTTAGGTAATTCTACAGCAGCGAATGCCGAAAGAACTTCTGCAAAGCAGCTTGAGGCCGATATTAGTTAATTTAGCTCATACAAAAAATCTCAGCATGCCTCTTTTGCAAGGTCTTGCACGGCTACTTGAACTTTTATCGAACTGGTTCAATGTTACTTTAGGTGGTAAATTGTTGGAGCATCTAAAAAAATGGTTGGAACCCGAGAAACTGGCACTATGCCAGAAGTCGTGGAAGACTGGCGAGGAACCTAAAATTGCTGCTGGTTAGTGGTGATTAGTTGATATTTATATCCTGTACGTATATAACATGAACATCTGTTTCCAGCTTGTATTCATCGACTTGAATTGTTTTGCAGCTATCATCGAGCTCTTTCACCTGCTTCCATCTGCTGCTGGAAAGTTCCTTGATGACCTTGTAACTCTAACTATTGACTTGGAAGCTGCCCTACCACCTGGACAATTTTATAGTGAGATCAACAGTCCATATAGGCTGCCACTTACGAAGTTTCTTAATCGGTACCCCACAGCTGCTGTTGATTATTTTCTTGCACGATTATGTCAACCCAAGTACTTCAGGAGGTAATGGTAGATAAAATCAATCTCAGGTCTAAGTTCATGGGATTTGTGTTGTATCCTCAATAGTATTCTATTTGAACTATCCAGGTTTATGTATATAATGCGATCTGATGCTGGCCAACCTTTGAGAGAGGAACTAGCGAAGTCGCCTGAAAAGATAATTGCCAGTGCATTTCCTGAATTTTCACTAAAACGCGAGGCAGCTCAAGGATCTTCCAATCCTACTAGCTCAGTAATGGTTGACGAAAACCTTGCTACTCCTAAATCAGAAGATTCTCTTCAACCAGTTACCACATCGAGTGCAATGTCAGATGCTTATTTTCAGGGTCTTGCTCTAGTAAAAACTCTTGTTAAATTGATGCCTACATGGTTACAGAGCAATCGCCTAGTCTTCGATACACTGGTTCTGTTGTGGAAGTCTCCATCTCGACTGTCCCGTTTACAAAATGAGCTGGAATTGAACTTAATGCAAGTAAGTAAAGTGACATCTAGCACAGTAATCTTACGTTTACATTGTTTGCATCTGGTACGTCTTTGTTAATATTCTGGCTTTCCATGAAGCATGCCTCTGTTCCCCGAGTAAAACACGTAATTACCCTAAAAGAATATGTTCTAGCACGTAACATCATGTTCTGAATCTTCTGATTTGAGTACGTCAGCTGTTATGCGTGATATGCAATTATATTACATAACTTATGATAGGAAGAGCTTTTCCATGGTTCCATTTTGAAGCACAAGTGTTTCTCATACCATCTTTTCAAGCTCAAGTATTCACTCGTACAATATGGTACAGAATAATATGGGAATATCTGAATATCTCATACCAAGTAATACGGAGTATTTTCTTCTTGCATTGTGTATTTATGTATTTTGTTAGTAGATATTGTCCTGATTGATGCTTAGAAAAGAAAGCCAATTTACTACTTAGGAAGACCACCAGTTTCAGCCTAAACATTCTTTAGTTTACTAAAAACCACCAGTGTTGAATGTTTGATGTTTGAAATTGAAAACTTGTAGTTGTAACTTGTAAGTAGTAAACTTAGCAGCCTTTCCATGTTTATGAAGAACAAGTCCTGTAAGAGACATACTCAAGTATCTTTTATTTCGGAAAAAGTATCATCAGAGATTCACAGTTCCATTTATACTCAAATTAGGAGCTAGAAAGGTCATATGTTTAACCCTTTTCTTCTACATCTTAGTCTATATTTGTTCTCTTTGATATCTGATTGTTGTTTGAGGAACAAGTATGACAGAATTTTCTCATGATGAAGTTCTGTTAG
Source organism: Plantago rigida (assembly GCA_036897825.1). Taxonomy (NCBI): domain Eukaryota; kingdom Viridiplantae; phylum Streptophyta; class Magnoliopsida; order Lamiales; family Plantaginaceae; genus Plantago; species Plantago rigida. The sequence continues at coordinate 2,143 of JAYMSR010000598.1, read as the reverse complement.
TTACACAGTTAATCTGATATTTATTATTTATTTATTTGTTATTTGGCAAACCATTTGAATTCTGACTACATTTGCAGGTGAAAGAAAGCAAGTGGCTTGTAAAATGTTTTCTGAACTACTTGCGGCATGACAAAATGGAGGTTAATGTGTTATTTGATGTTCTCTCCATCTTTCTGCATCAGACTCGTATAGATTTTACCTTCTTAAAGGAGTATTATATCATTGAGGTATGTTTGCATTGTACGATTTTGACTACTATTTAGTAGAGTCAATGCCACTCTCTTTATTAGTTCTTTTTATCCTTTATTAACCATGTACCATTTTGTCCAACAGGTTGCCGAGGGCTATCCACCTAACTTAAAGAAAACATTGCTACTACATTTTCTAAATCTTTTCCAGTCAAAAGAATTAGGCCATGACCATATTGTAATTGTGATGCAAATGCTCATTCTTCCATTGTTAGCTCATGCTTTCCAGAATGGCCAAACTTGGGATGTGGTTGATGGACCCATTATAAAGACTATAGTTGACAAATTGCTTGATCCTCCAGAAGAGGTAAAGGATTTAAAATTTTCTGCTTAAATTTGTCCATTTGGGATTCTCAGCTATCACATTTCCCTGGTCGAAGGTGGTGTGACTGTACTAGATCATATGTCTAATTGTATAGCTTTAACTGTATTTGAATTTTGAAATTTGCGTTGAAGTTTACAAAGCATAAAAATGGCTCAGGGGGGAAAACCTCAATTCTTTTTCAATTAGGAAAGAGATTTCAGTCTGAGTATTATTGATGATATCAATTTGATATGCAACAGTCCAGAATTTGTTCTAATCTTGTCAGATCTCTAATGGATTTAATTTGTTTTATGTTGATATAAATTTACTGGTTCTGAAACAAAGACATGTTTGAATTGCAATATATACGAACATTAGATACAAGTGTGTAGGCTGTGTCGACCCTAATACTCCCTTGGACAGTCAATCTGTGTGTAGCCTTCATAAGGTGAATGACATTCGCTCAGGCACAGACGCACACCTTCTCACGACGAACACTCCCAGCTGTACTTGTGAACTATCCCAAAACAAAATTGCGATAACTTCCACTTGTAGCTATTAGGGCCGACACTTAAAATTGCCTTGGTATTATTGTAGTCTACCACGGATTTTTAATGTGTGAAGTGGAGTGTAAATGGTAATTGGATCACTTTGCACAGGGACAAGCCATATGTTGCGAGACTCGCGTGCTGGGTTTAATTGTTATTTTGTTGAATTATTTTTCAAAACGAGTGAAGTTCTTGATTGGAAATGTTTATCCTTCTTGATTGTTGCCTTGCTCACCTAATTAATATAATCTTTTACATTATTCAATACTTTTTAAAAATAATTTCATATTTTATGTATGATCAATGTGGCGCTCACTTCCCATGTCAATAAAGGTAACTGCTCCAGAGCCACCACCTTTTAAGACATTGTTAAATGCTTAATTTTCGCCTCTCTATTGATCATAGTTCATTGTAATTTATTTGTGAATTTTCCTTCAATTTCCTAGATATCTGCCGATTATGATGAGCCCTTGAGAATTGAGCTTCTTCAGCTTGCTACCCTACTTCTCAAGTATCTTCAAAATAACCTTGTTCAGCATCGGAAGGAACTCATCAAATTTGGTTGGAATCATCTTAAGCGTGAAGATAGTGCTAGTAAGCAGTGGGCATTTGTCAACGTCTGCCACTTTCTGGAAGCATATCAAGCCCCTGAAAAAATCATACTACAGGTGCTTTGATAAGTCTTATCACTATAATTTAGTACATTTTTCCCTGCTTTTGCCTTTTTTTTTCCATGTACTATTATGCAGTTTGAGTTTAAATTACTAAATTAGAGATGCCATGAATCTGAAGTGGATAAAGTAGACTCTCCCCCTGCTTAGGAGGAAGTTGTTCACTTATGAAGAAGAATTGTTAAATGATAGGAAGAATGAATATAAATTGTAAGTGGGTGTTAAAAGTCTAAGGGAACATATAAATTATGAGAGGAACAAGTAAATCGTGAATTGAATGTTGCTAACTTGGAACGGGAAGTACTTTCTCGGACGAACCAAAAAGGAACGCGGTCAAGTTTCTCCAGGAACCTCTATAGTTTTTTTTTGGGA
>JAYMSR010000597.1:0-13211 GCA_036897825.1 Plantago rigida | reverse complement strand
TTTATTACTTGATTGATGATTGTATTTATCAAGTAGTTGATTGATTTTATTGCGATCTTGATTCGAATAATTAAAGTAGAAAATGTGAATTTTCTGCCTATGTGCCTGATTCTATTGCTAGACGAGGACATGTTAGCATCCTTGTTCTATGCCAAAACAATTCAATTCTGGAGAAGCAAAAGGATGGGACCAGTTTCAAAAAAAAATCACAAACAAAACGTCACAAAATGAACTTGCAACCACAATTTCCAAGTCTAACAAGCCTGCCGTCAAATCAAACCTGAAAGTTGACAACCGCCATGATCTAGGCTAGGTAGTAATAAATAAACACCTAATAATGCAACTAGTATCAAGAACCAACGGAAAAAATAAACCGTAAATGAAGCTACCGAAAATGTACTGTTAACAGACAATGTACATCTCAAAGAACCTATTCCCGTTATACCATGTGTGAAAACCAAAAGGTGAGACAATTTGGGGGGAGATACGACTTTACAAAAATGCAGCGTGAAACTAGGGCATCACTCCGATTCACATTCATCATGATGTCACCGAGAAGGAGTTTCCAATGGCTGACTATTCAAGGCAGAGCTCGAAGGAATGGAAGTTAAAGTACCATTTTCTTGAGAAGTTGATCCACCCCACTTTGTCTCAGTATCTGAAGGCTCTATCACATGAACTGCACCATCTGTCATGCCAAGTGCGAATTGATTGGGATCCAAAGGGTGTGCTGCAATTACCATAGGGAAGGCGTTTCCATTGCTGCAGAACAACAGTTAAGTTGAGTCGTAAAACAGTTCTTAGATTAGATGTAAAAATGATGAAGAATAAGCAATAGATTAGTGCCGATAAATAAATAATCCACATGTTATACCTAGACACTGGTGGAGATATATAAGCAGATGCTGCAATCCTGCAACGAAGGCTCAAACTTTCGGCATCAAAGATCCCAACAGCACCGTCACAAAATCCAGTGAAAATCATGAGGCCATCACATGAGTATATAGAACTTGAAATAGGAGCAGAAAGAGAATCCCTTGGATGCCACTGCAACAGTTCATAATATGGTCAATAGGGTAGTAAAAGCCAGGAAAAGACCAAACACATGTTTGATGATAAATGTTGCATAACCACAAAAGAAGTTTGTCCCAATAATAAACATCATGTAACAGCAATAAGAAGAAACTCACCGAACGTAAGCACTCAAGTTGAGCATCATAAATTGCAATTTGGCTTTCATGAACAACCAATACATGGGATTGATTATTATGGAACTGAACTTTAGTTTCTCCAGTGAGAGGAGTAGAATGACCAGGAGGCAACTGTATGGGTCGTGTTTTCTTCTTCTCCCATCCATCGATATTCCAGAGACACAACTTTAACAGAGCATTGAAAAACAATATTATGACATCAGCATCCGGAAGTTACAGATTTGTAGAACCCCTATTATTTTTATTTTTTTATAAATCTGTTTCTTATTCAGTAGCTGTTAATACATGTGCATATCTATCTAACAATCTAAGAGAGTGAATTAAGATTTATTTCCAGCTGGCTAGTAGAAAAATTTGTGAAATCAACTTTTTTCATCAATCTTGAAAATCAGATCTCCTGTTGTCTCCAAATATGTTCGTTAAAAGTCTGGATTTGGAAGCTCGCCTCTTCTAGTAGTGTAATATATGTTATTCTTATACAAATTAGTTTTCTTGCTATTGAAATATGTTTCTCTTATCTCAAACATCAACATTTGCAATTAGGAGTCGGGTTAAGGATTTTCATATTAATTTAGACTTACCAGGTTTAAATATAAAAACATTACTGGCTGATCTGTTTCTTTCTAACGTTATCAGTTAATTATATTTTGGAAGATCGCAGGCAATTGAAGTTTGCTTGGAGCTTCAAGGCTTCTGTTTCGTTATTGATTGAAAGCTTTGTCATCTTAAAAAGTACAGAAATTTTCGGGTGTTACAAGATTAGCGACGGAAATAAAATGATAGCTCATCTAAATGATGTAATTCAGGAAATACCTGTGCATCAGCACCAGAAGATACCAATATGTTCAAACTTTGTGAAAATGCAAGTCCTGAGATTCGCTTCTGGTGACCCTTGAGTTTGCTTTTCACCTACTCCAGTAAGAAGGCAATGAATTTACATCAGAAAGATGACATTGAGTGACTAAACGTGAATTGAAATATGCAACTGCATAAACGTGAAATCTCAAACTTTTTTAGAGATAACGCCTGATGCATGAAATTAAGGGATAACACATGCCTTATTTTTCTTCACCTGTGCTGCATGCTATCAATGATAGACTTGCAGGTCATATTGAAACACAGATCATAACTTCAATAGAGCTCTAGCGTGATGGAAATATATTCAAAATGATTATAATTAGCAGTCAGCAAGTTTAAGCGGAACATAGAAACACAAGCCAGATTTTATCAAATAGGCAGAGCCCATTTTCTTTTTTTGGTTACTATAGGCTATTATTATGTAGTGAAAAGAAAGATATCTTGCTAATTTTCAATGAATGCTGGAAAGAATGGTGAATTTTTCTAATCAATTTTAACAGGGAATTCAATAGCTACTGGAATTCAAAAATATGGTTCGTTCATGTTTGGTTTATATCCTAACATGTCCTTGAATAAGAGATCCACAAGCGAAAAACTAACATGTTTCTCACTTGAAAGTAATCTTATAGCACATAATTCTGTACAACCAACACGTGCGTGGGATTAAACAATGTGGTCGGGTCATGTTTGATTCACCATAAAAAGTCCTTGATTAAGATACACTTGCATACTGATGGTAATTTAGTTGCCATTACGTAATTCATTATAGATCAAAGGAGATTATACATAGAATCATACAAGCTCTATAACAAGTTAACAACTTATAACATGTTCTAGAAGCTCTCACGGGAAGACAAGCTTAGCAAAATACCCACATAACAGTAAAAATGATACAAAATGACGAGATCCGATTTTGTCGATTACTAGACAAATCTTCCAGTTCATGAGGTAAAAATGCAAACGCCCCACTGATAAATAAGATAAGATACCGTCTAAATCAAAGACCAGAGGTTCTAGTTGATGAGCCCTCTCGTAAATAAGACAAGTTACCGTCTCTGAACCAATAACCAGAAACATACCTCATCAACCCTGACATTGTAAATTTGAATCGTTGAGTCTTCCATCCCAATAGCAATTATATTATTATCCTGAGGATGAAATGCCAGAAATGTTGCAGCAGGTGGAGGTGGCATGAATGTTGTCATGACCTGAGAAAATATATTACATACAAGTTTATCAACTATGAGATTTTCAAATTTCAAAAAACTATCCCCAGACCAAAAATGAGGACAACTCTGATGATTCTCGACTCTTGAGGTAGATTCACCTTAAAGGTCATCATGTTGAACAAGGAGACTTTTCCTCCAGAAGCAGACATGACATAAGAATCATTCTTGGACAGTGCAATACATGCAACCGACTCTTCAGCTGGTTTGCCGTCAGTCAAATCATTGGACATGACAGCCCCATTATTAGGCTGCCATAACTGTGGCAAACTGGAGGCAGACGACTGAAAATATGCTAGTATCAGTTGAATGGACTTAATAACAATATTAAGATCACATGATATAAAAATATTAAAAAGAATAAAATAAACAAGCAGATTCATATCATACCTTCCCAGACGGATTACGATCACTTCGTTGCCACTTCCACAACTTATGGACGGCATTAGTAGCTAGAGCTAACACAGCTAATCCGGAATTTGTGTACAGAAGCCGCACCACCTACAAAATATTATAATGATTGACCAAATATGCCAAAAAGTGCAGAATAATGACAAACAAGCAAATCACCAGCAAATTGAATGCTTAAATTAAGGACTAAGGAGCGATGAAGTTTAGGCCCAAATAATCTTATGTAAATAAATACTTTGCTCGGTGTGAGAGAATCGGGCAACTTCAGAGTCCTTAGTTGAGATGTGTCTGTAATATCAGGGAATTTCCAGGATTTCATTTTGTCATTGGTATCAAGAATTCTTGGTTTTATATCAGCTGCCCTGCTGCTTTCCATAGTCCCCTGAAATTATATCAAGTAAAATGAGCAACCACCCTAGCAAATTTCAGAGCTGTACAAGAAAGAATTTAATCACGGCAAGGTTGGGAGAAAATGTAGTACCATGTTGCCAAGAGACATAGACTGTTGCATCCTCTCAGCTCGTTCAAGCATAGGAGACATTGAGGCAGAAGCATTACCAATCTGGCCTTGAACACCAGCAATTGTAGGCTGCACAAAAATGCCAGCCGCATGTAAATTGTAATGATATATGTGAAAATTGAAATATATGGAACACATCAAGATGCAAGTGAGAAAAAAATTACTTGATCAAACATTAAAAGAAACACTTACTTTTACATTTACTGCCTCAGAAAATCCACGTGCTCCTTCAAATGCCCTAGTCTCCAGCATCCTTAACATGCGCTGCCCATCAGCATTTGCCATGATCTTAATTCCATTTTCACTTGTTGTAACAGCGAGTAAAGAGCCTTCTTTGTTGAATCTTAATCTAGGGCTTGCCTGCAAGACATGCAAAAACAATTGTTGGATAGCTACTAAAGTTCAGATAATTAGACTAAGCTGATTCTGTTTCATATGTTGGAGATACTAACCGGAAGTCCTCCATCACCATCAGTGTAAGTGAGCATGTTAGTATTATCCATATCCCAAAATTTAATCTGGAACTCATCACCAGCAGCTAAGAAACGGTTTCTTGTTGTGTCAAACTGCACAACTCCTAAAGAACGCTTCCGGAAACCAGAGAATGTCCTCTTGATAGCTCCCTCACTCTCATTCCACTCAACAAGGTGAGACTCACCATCTTTGCTTGTTCCGCAAGAGAAAAGTCTGAAAGGAACATGAAATGCATTAATAGGCTTTAATCTAACCTTATGGACTTTCATGCATACTACTTGAATATGATAGAACAAATACTGGACACCAAGTCAAGTACTACTAGGGGAAGGCCAAGATACACTCAGATAGAATACTGGACACCAAGTCAAGTTACTTTATAATCAGAAAGCTGTTACAGAATACAGAGTTCCTCAAGTTACTGCATATCTTCTTTTAAAAGGTCAAGAACGCTAAGGGGCTATTTCGGTCCTGTTTATACATGTTTGATTCAGTTTTCTATTGAAAAATCAATAGAACTTTGCATGCCGGTAGATTAGGGAGAGTAGTTGGTAGGTGTCAAATATGTTGTAATTTTGAATAAAATTTAAAATTATGTTATAGGGAGAATCATAGATTGTAGGCGTTTTAATAGCAGAATCCTGAGAACTCGTGGTATTCATAAATTTGGGCAAAAAAATACTCCCTCCACCTCGCTAAAAAATGTACCTATTCCTTTTTGGGATTGGGATTTATAAATTGAAACCCTATTTTATAGCGATCGAACTTTTATCCCAATCCCGACCAGCTCCCACCCCCAATGGGACAGGGAGTATATCACTAGTGGGAGCCCATAGATTTATCAATTTTTGCGTCTACAGCAGATCTCATCAATGTCCATACTGATGCCTCAAAAGCTAGTTATCAAAGTTTGGCAGCTGAAATACTTGTCCTCGAGCAAAAATGAAGACACTAGTGGAAGAAACTTGATGTGATTGAAAAAATGTCTAGTTTACCAAGACATCTAAAGTGCAAAAAAAACACGGAAATCTATTGCCCAGCAACGTGTTACATGGAAGAATTATGAACAGCAAAAGATTCTGAAAGCACCTTGTCCCATCAGCACTGTAAGCCATTGTTGTACACCAAAGTCCTGGGGCGTCATAATCCACTCTTGATCCCAATGAATCATAAAGCCACGCTTTTATTTTCCCATCAATTGCAGTGGAAAAGATAAACTGCAGAAAGCAATTGTATAAGACTGCCCTGTGTGCCTTCAACTAGAGCCAATAAAAATGATCCTGAAATTGATAAAGGAAGATATAATGTACTAATATGATACTCACTTGAATATTCTCTTTATAATGAGGACAGACAGAATATACAGGAGCTTCATGACCTTCAAATGTATATTGCCTCCGACCAGCTACAGCATCCCAAACCTGTGACGAAATCTCCAAGTTAAAAGGCAAAAGATCACATAGCAGGATATCATGAACCTGGAATCACTCATACCTTGATGGTCTTGTCATCCCCACATGTAACAATGCACAACTGCTTGTTTGGGTGTGCAAAGGCAATATCATTAACACCACCAGTATGAGCATCAATCTGCACTTACAAAAATTTTATCACCATCTGAAATCTGAAGACCATAAAATTATATTTAAATACCACATTGTTAGATTGTATGCATGCATACTGTATATATTTAGACGAGAGCATGATACACTTGCACTCCAACAGATTGCATGTGTATGCATCTTTAGACAGGCATGGTACATATACAACAATGCATGCACGCACACTCTCTCTTGCGTGCATTAACGCCATGACTGAGACGTAGAGTGACAGAGAGAGAATTCAAGAAATATTTACCTCTAAGTGCTGTCTCAACTCTCCAGCAGGATTATATGTATATATCTGAACAATGTGCTTAGAGAAAGCAACACCTCCACAATCAAATAGACCAATATCAGCAATGGCCATACAAAATCATGATAATTCATTAGTCTATGCTAGTAATTTGACAAACTTCATTACCAAGAATTGATCCATCTGGGCCCCAAACACATCTATTGACAGATACGGTTGGTTCTTTAACCAATGTTGTCTGTATGAAAGTAAAATCGAGTAAGCATTAAATGTAAAAAAATAAGAAATAATCAAAGCACAGGAATTAAACCTAGATCTCTGCTTAGAAGTTTTTATAAAAACCATAATGTGATACTCACCTGGAATGGCATCGAACAGGCTGAAAGATCCCAAACCTTAAAGTTTTTAAGATCCAACCTTTCCCTGGAACCAACTTCCCAGATGCTAATGTCACCAACATTTGTTCCAACTGCAACAAAAACGTCATAGTCACATACCAAAGCTGTGTAATGTAAAAGGTATCTACAGAAATTTATGGCGTTTCTGGCAGACAAGCATAAGTCTAGGCAAGACCAGGACTTTACTATACATGGGCCTAAAAAAGAGTAATAACCAGTTAAAGATTAAAAAATAAAACCTAAGAAAATAATTCCATGGAGGAAAAAAAGGAGAGACTCGTGTAGGATAAACCTAGAAGAATAGTCTGTTGTTGGGGATGGAAGTCCAAGCTCATAACATTAGATCCTTGGCTCAGATTTCGTACGACAATTTTGGGCAGGTCATCAGGTGAATACATATGGGGTGGATGGTTATTACCGGGAAATGAGACCTGCAGAAATATAAACAATATGTCGGCACAAGGACATGCATACAAAGACAATATCATTAATGGGACAGAAATTAAGGAAATGACAGAAGAAGCCATTTATTTTTGCCCACACCTCATCTGGTTGTCCAGCACGAAGTCGTTTCATCAAGTGTTCAGAATCAGCTGTCTGATAATCCATTCCAGGACCACCCGGGGTTCTTGGATGCTTTAAAAATGCAGCTGACGGTAAAAAATTGAAGACTTAATTTATCGGATTACCAATTTCTGAATTATTAATTGACTGCAATTATCATAATCCTGAGCATTTACAAGACTGACCAGGGCCAGGAGCCTGAACAAGGCTAGGAGGTGCTGCAGCCATGGCACCATGAGACATAGATGGGTTAGAACTTGACATCCAGCCTGCCATTGCACTTGGTGGGGGAGAAACAACTGGTTGGAATGGCTGCAAAACGAAGGCTCGAAGTAAGAAACCAAAGTAACCCAATTTTATTTCACAGGCATTAGAAACATTGAACTTACACCATGGCCACCAAGAGGTGGAAATGCACCAGGTTTAGGAATAGGTCCGGTAAGAGGAGCATTATTAGGAGGAGGGCCACGTAGGCCATTGCTTGTAGCACAAGTATGATCAGTAAAGAGTGTTTTGATATCTGGGTTTGGTCGTGGATTCTTGCAAAGCTGATGCTGCCAGTTGAGGCTGCACGCCCACCAAACAAAAATTGGAACACTAATTAGAAAGAAAATACTACTGTATATTGCAAAAGGTCATCTTAAACTTGAAAACAGCAGGCATGACAGCATGTGCAATGTCATGGCGGCAGATCAAATCAACTCCAAGGAGGTCTGCAAAGAATACCCAGATTTACATATGAATATTAATATTACCTCTGGTTAATAAGAGTTCTTAATCTTGAAGCCTTGAAACCAGGGAACGCAAGCTTGTCACGAAACAATGGATTTGCCTCTATAAGTTTTTTAAGTTCAATAAGCATGATGTTGCGTGCTGACTTTGTGTCCCCATATTTGGACAGCTGTTCATTCTGCCTGCCAAAATCGCAGAGGATAGTTTAAAACAAGCTCCTTCAACTGCATTATTGCCAAAATGTGAACTTTTACCTAAAGTTATCTAGAGTCAGTAGCTGTGTGATCTCTTTGAAAAGATCTTCATTAAAAGAGGCAAACACCTTAAGATCCTTGACAAGAATGTCAACTGCTTTTGCTCTATCTTGTCTGAAAATAACAGCAGTAGCAACAACAAATATCAGCAAAATGCATATAGTATCAAACATGAACTTATAAGTTATAATATTGACACAACACATACTTATCAAGAGCTTCGAGATATTTCTGCTTTCTAATCTCAAAGAAAATCTTCATTGAATAGCGATTATCCTCAACTTTGGTATATCCACTTAAATAACGCTCAACTTCATCCCACTCGCCTGCTTGAACTTGATCCTCAAAGTACTTCATATTGAAGAAAAATCCGGATTCTTGCTCCAACCTAGACGCATGAGACAGCATAAGCTAAGAGAAATGAAATCGGGTAAACTTTCTTGAAAAATCTCATGCATCCTTGATACACAGAGTAAAACAGGACTTGGTCATTGTCACTTGTCCATAGGATTGATGCAAAAACAAAGATATTTTTCCCCTTCTTATTAAAATAAGTGAATGCGATCAGAATGTCCAGATAAAGCGAACATAGAGCTAGTGCCAAGTAGCCAAAACACATAAAAATGCACTAAATCATAATTTGTCATGCATGAACTGAAATTACAGAAGAATCAAAATTCAAAAATAACATATTTTCATTGCATTTCAAAGGATAGGTGTAAACCTTCATGACTTGCTACAAGTTACAACAAATTAGAGTAAATGTGACCCAGGAAAGTGGATTTAGTTGGCATGCTTACTTATGAACAGTTTCCTTGAATTTCTCTTCATCCAAGAACTGCAGTATCAAGAAAACGAGCTCCCGGCTCAATGACGACATAGTGACGCCTCCCGGTACCCCCAACCACTCCAGTGCAAATATCACTGATTAACCAAATATTTTCTAAAGCAAACACCCAGAAAGCACCGAAAGCAAGCACCTTTAATTCTACCAGCATAAAAAATGATGCTCCCAATTACAGTAAATATCGTAGCTAATAGAAGTATCCCTCTAAAGATTACAGATTTGAATTCTTCAGCTCTAATTCAACATTAAAATCAAGAAAAAACCACCAGTGACCTAATTTCACAGCAAAATGAAACCTAATGTGCTTGTAAAGATTTCATCAACAGATAAACCTCAAGGAAACATAACCATCCAGATGGCTTTACTGCCTGCTAATTTCCCCGAGAAGAGTCAGAAAAACGAATCCAGAAAAATGGAACCAAAATCAACCCTTTTGCTTTGACTTTCTTGTAAACTGAGCTCCAAAATCAAAACTTTGAAATTCTCTAGTACTAAGCAAATCCCAAAAGCCAAGAACAGAAATTTTATTTGATGGGAATCCTCCCTGTGAGTAAGCAAGTAAAACTCAAATCCGAATAAAAAGAAAAAAGAAAAGAGGAGATGATACTGTATGTAGATCTGGGGCACAATCCGGATGAGCTAAGAATCAGTTTGTAATGGCCCAGAATATAAGAAAAGCACAAGAAAGCTAGGGTTTTTCAGTGAAGTATGGAAATGAAGTCCTTATTCTTTCCAGTTTCCACTCTTTTCTTTTTTTTTCCTCTTTTTTGTTTTTTAGACCAAGGTACACTTATATCGCTCTCACTGTCCCAACTTCGCTTTCTCTCCATCACTCTCCAAAGCTTTCCTTTATGAAACATTAATATTAATGTTTCTATCATTATTGTTAAGTTAAAACAATAAGGAATATTCAACAATAACCGAATAAATAAATGTACCAAAATCATAAAGTCAGAGACATAAAATTTAACGTGGTTCGGCAATATCTACGTCCACGGGGATCAACCAACAACATTTATTGATAATTAGGTTACAACCACAAGACGTAACAAGAATAATCTCATATAAAAGATAAGACCAACCTAATATGCTATTCTCCGAAGTATGATCCCTAACTTCCTATCAATCTTCTACTGTTGATATTCTAATCAAATCTGATCTGATCTAAGTAACAATCAAGCTCCCCTGATTATATATAGAACTCAGCTACTAAATTCAACTAGAACAATAAAACTAATTACTAATCCTTATAGCACAAGAAAATCAATTAGAACTCATTTTAGAATTAGCTAGGAAACTCAATTAGGTAGATGCCTAACTAATTCTTTCACTTTTCAATTATCGGATTTGATCATCACCGTTGAAATTTTCATATTTAATCAGAGCCGTTCAACGATCAATATCATTGTTGAGTTAACACTTTCACAAATCTAAAACCTAGCTAGAGACTTGAGGTTACGCGGTAACAATAATCATTCATCTAGGTGGAAGGCTAGAAAATTGGTTTGTGTAACCCTTACTCCGTGAGGACTCAGTTGATTAAAAATGAGAAGAATATCTTATTGGTCACATGTTTAAATTCCGATAAACTATTATGTGAAACCGTAGAATTTAGCAAGTGTGTGCATGAAGGGTGGATGTGAGTTTTCAGTGTTATCTAAACAAAAATGATTTCGTGTAGACAAGCGTGATTAGTTATATATTATGCTAACTAATGATAATATGTAGAAACAATTTTGGTACATAGGATAATATTCTAAAAATATGTAGAAATTTTTGAATGAATTGTCAATATAGCCTTCTATATCACAAACTAGCCTCTTATAAATTATAATTGCATCTATAACCTCTTCTTGAGACACGGGATGCCAAATTGATTTTTATTTATTTTAATGTTCTGTCTATCTCATATATTTGCATTGTACCTGACTTCTTTTCTACTTATTATTCATCTTCTTTGGGGGCATAAATCATCAACCATAATGCAATTCTCTTCCACAACTAAGAGTCACTCTTACTACTTCATTCTCTCCCAATGTTTTATACCAAATATTTCTGGTAAGATTTTTAATGATTTTTGGTTTGGTTTGTACATAAAAATTACCGAAAACCAATATGATTTGCTTAAAAATTGCAAATAATAAACCAAATTCTCTGTTCGATTTTCCGTTATTTTAAACACCTCTGGAGGTTAATTAGTGCAAGAAAATCCACATGAAACCCATTCACCTTGTTTTCGTTAAATTGTGACTAACAGTGTAAGTATTAGATTTCCCACTCAATTCAGGTTATTTTATGTGGATTTACCCATTGAACTAAGATTAATAATTAAAAGAACAAATATAATGAAAAAATAGCGTAACAAATATAAAAAAATTAAAGGTTGATGTAAAACTTCATTTTACTTTGTATATTTATTTTTCATAACTTTAACTTTTTAATTTTAGTTTAAAAGTAAAAGTATGTAATAACAAAACTAATATTTTTAGTTAGAAATTAACGAAAATTAGATGGAGGGGTTTGGCGCAAGCTTTTATAGGAATTTTGAGGGTTTTGTGCTGTGCATATGTATATATTTCTTTTTAATCTGCATGCATGGAACCATATATATTCATATTCATTGTTTGCTTGAAGCTGATTAATGTGAAGAATTGTTTACGATTTGACTATCAGTACTATTTGTAACCATATTAATTTTTTTAATATTCATAATTCTTTAAACATTTTATATGTTTTTTTGAATAGATATATTTAAGTTTTGTTGAAAAATATTATGGTATAGTTGTCTTGTTTCGTGATAATTTACTATCTACATGGCATGTGGCAAAGGCGAGGCTAAAAAACAAAATAAATCTTGTGAAAGGCAAGTTTGAAATATATTTTTTTGCAGGAAGGTTATTTTTGCAATATATAATTAACCTACATCAACTTTCCTAATTAATTATCAATCACATCTTTTGGTCTGTCGTCGTTGTCATTTACTTGTTTGGGCTTCATAGTTACAGTAAAGAGAATAGAGTAAAGTCAGAATGAAAAGAAGTAGGCCTATTTAAAGTTATTGTTTAATACTTATTTTACTAGCATTATATCCTATAAATTGCAATAATAGACAACAAAATAAGATATTAATAATTTGTGGATATTTCATATCGTTAGAATTAATTTTGCCCCCTTCAGTAGTGTTTTTTTTTTCAATTTTCTACTCCTTTGCTTCAAATCCATTTATGATTTTTTATCCACAAGAAGTTGTAATGTAATGAAAGCAAAGTTCAAAGTTTAATTCTATATCAAATTAACCATGGACAAACCATCACCAAATCTAGGTTGGTTTGTTTCATTTTCACAAGTATTGTCGCAATGAAATAAAACGTAATCACTCCGCCCCGAAAAACTTTATACATTAGGATTGATGCATAATTTTATGTGAAAAGTTGAATTACTTATAAGCTATTAAAAAGGTGGGAAAATGCACTCTTAATAACAAAATGTGTAATTTGTGTGTAAATTTAATATTGTTTATCAGTATTTATTAGGAGTACAGTAACTTTATTTTTTAGTAATGTATGAAGTTATATGGACAACTGAAAATTGTAAATGTAAGAAATTTTACGCGAGAAAGTATGATATAACATGCCTTTGTGACCTTCCCATATGTGGTATTTTAGAATGATTTTTATTGTAAATATGGTATGTAAATTGAATAAATTTTAGCCACATGATCTACCATCCAATCTAGACCAGGTCTGTGTCAAAATACGAGTAGTGAGTTTAGTGCGCGACGGTCTAGACATGACTTGGAGCACACAAAGTTGGACGAGCCAAGCAAACGAGATGAAGACGAATGACTCACATGGAAGGATGA
>JAYMSR010000596.1:0-13212 GCA_036897825.1 Plantago rigida | reverse complement strand
CATGTTTGATAAAAGGTTCATTAACGATATAAATTTGGGAAAATATGTAATTAAAGAAAGCTTTTAACTAGACATGAGTTGTACTCCTTTATTCCGTCATGCATAACTTTATACTTATCATTTTAACCGTTCTTATATAACTTTATACATCTAAAAAATGAAGCTTATTCCTTGATATATAAAGTTTTATATGACGTAATAAGTATTAACTTAGAATATGAACATTTTAATCAAATTGTGACTTAGTTTACCACATAACATAGCTAATAATTGGTTTATCACCTTAAATAACTGATAAGTTAGACACTAAATGTATAACTTCAAATTTGATTAGGTGGTTATCAAGTTAATTTGTTCCAGCTACATGTATTAATCAACTATTCATAAACTAGAATCTACTTAGAATATTGTGAATGACCTTAAAATTGCTAGGGTCGAAATTCAACATTACTATTTCTTTGTCAACTCCCCCTCTTGCTTTTAAGTTTTTTCTAAAAGCCCAATCTATCATATTCCCGAGCTTTTACTGGAGCTGCGTAAGATGACCTATTCTCCTCTCATAATTCCCTCCCTTTCTTTTGCAATAAAGTCTTATTTTTAACCCCGTAAACACGAGCCCAATGATTTATATCCAATAGGCATTCAGAGAATAGCTTATGTTAGATTACAAAAGTAATCCTTTAGAAGTTGATAGTATGTGATGCACGAATATTTTAGAGTGAAGTTATAATTGATAGAATAGTATTATTATTGATGATATCTTCTAATAATGAGAGTCTAGTACAGTATATATAGATGTAGACTAGAAGTAATTACACAATAACCCAACATAATTAAGTAATTATATATTCTGTCTAACATCCCCCCTCAAGCTGAGTCTGGCGGTAGCAAGAGGAAGCTTGGAGAGAAGATACTGAAAGCGCTGGGACGGTAACGGCTTCGTGAGAAAATCCGCCAGCTGGTCCTCGGTGGAAACATACTCAGCTGTCATGGCGCCATCAATTACCTGTTCACGAACAAAATGACAATCCTTGCCCACATGCTTCATGCGCTTGTGAAAGACAGGATTTTTCGTCAGACAGATCGCAGATTTGTTGTCGCAATACAGGTTTGGTGACGGAGTGGAGACGTGAAGATCGGTCAGAAGATAAGTGAGCCACATGACTTCGGACGCCGCAGCGGATAGAGCCCGGTATTCAGCTTCCGTGGAGGATTTGGAGACCCGTCCCTGTTTTTCCGTGCTCCATGAGATTAAATTTGGTCCAAAGTAAATGAGATAACCTGTTGTTGAGCGGCTATCCAACGGATCATTAGCCCAGTCGGAGTCGGAGTAGCCCCGAAGACGAAGGTCCCCCCTGCAAAAAATAAGACCACACGAAATTGTGCCTTTGACGTACCGAAGAATGCGCTTGAGAGTGTGAAAATCTTGCTCCGTAGGACTGTGCATCTTCTGGGCTACGTAGTTGACCGCGAACTGGATATCTGGACGGGTAACAGTCAAATATTGCAAGCCTCCTACTAAGCTGCGAAACAGGCGTGGGTTGTGGAACGGCACGTCTGCGCCATTAGTCGATCGGCTGGGGCTGATCGGCGTAGGTGCGGTGGTACATGAGTCCACGCCGGCCCGATGGATAAGTTCCCCTGCATATTTAGTCTGATGTAAGAGAAGCCGATCACTGGTGCGTTCAACTTCCAACCCGAGAAAGTATTTGAGAGGGCCGAGATCCTTCATCTGAAATTCATGATGCATACATTGTATAAAATCGTGGATGAGGTTAGGGGAGGAACCAGTAACAACAATATCATCAACATATAGGAGCAGAATGAGAATTCCTGTGGCCGAATGCTTGACAAAAAGACTGGTGTCATTAGTGGTGGTAGTGAAGCCCTGTGCCGCAAGAAAGGATGAGAGACGGAGGTACCATGCACGCGGAGCTTGCTTCAGGCCATAGAGAGATTTTACCAACTTACAGACATGAGTAGGATACCGTTGATCAATATATCCGGGAGGTTGCTGCATGTAGATTTCCTCCTCAAGTTCACCATGTAAGAAGGCGTTAGAAACGTCCAGTTGGTGAAGCGGCCACTGATGATGCATAGCTAGGGACAGTACAAGACGAATCGTCTGTTGTTTGACCACCGGACTAAACGTTTCGGAATAATCCAGCCCATACTCTTGATCATATCCTTTTGCAACCAGACGAGCTTTGTATCGAGCCACAGTGCCATCGGAATTACGTTTTATGCGATAAATCCACTTACAGCCAATGGGAAACCGGTTCGGAGGAGGAGGAACTAACACCCAAGTATTCTGTCTCTGTAACGCCTCAAACTCAGCATCCATAGCAGTGCACCAGTGTTTATTTTGAGCGGCCTGTTTATATGTTGTGGGCTCAGTGAGTGGCTGGGCATCATAGGGAATGGTAGAGGAGTAAATTTTTGGCTTGAAGATGCCACTCTTGGCACGGGTAATCATGGGGTGATGAGGGGCCGGGGGTGGGGTGGGTGCGGGTTCAGGTG
Source organism: Plantago rigida (assembly GCA_036897825.1). Taxonomy (NCBI): domain Eukaryota; kingdom Viridiplantae; phylum Streptophyta; class Magnoliopsida; order Lamiales; family Plantaginaceae; genus Plantago; species Plantago rigida. Next base: position 10,692 of record JAYMSR010000596.1, on the reverse strand, counting down.
TGTCGGTAGGTCTGGGCGGGGTTGACGTCGGCTGTGCCGACGGGGATGGAGGTGGTGTGGCATACTGGTGTGAAGTGGGTGGTGTTGTCGGGTTGGAATTGCCGGGTGTCGGGTTTGGATCGGGAATGATGGGTGACGGCATTGGTGAGTACTGAGGCGTGTGAGCAGGGCGAGGAGCTACCGGGGTGAGTGTAGGAAAAAGGGGAAGAACTCCAAAATAGGAAGGTGGGGACGGTGACGGTTGGGACGACGACGAGTGATAGGGAAACTCGGTTTCATGGAATTGAACATGACGGGTCACATACACACGCTGAGTGGTGGGGTCGAAACATCGATAACCTTTGGTAAGGGGTTCATAGCCAACAAAGACGCACGGTTTAGAGCGAGGTTGTAACTTATGATCCACCTCATGACGCAAATGGGGATAGGCGAGACACCCGAAGACGCGAAGAATAGAGTAGTCAGGAGCAGTATTATATAATTTTTCATATGGGGAAATATGACCAAGAGATTTTTTTGGGAGACGATTGATTAAAAAATTCGCAGTAGCAACCGCCTCAACCCAGAAAGTGACGGGTAGGCGAGCTGTGTGGAGAAGGGTAATGACAGTTTCGATGAGGTGACGGTGCTTGCGTTCCGCCACCCCGTTCTGTTCGGGAGTATAGGGACATGTTTTCTGGTGGAGAATGCCAAGGCGTTGGAGAAAATTTCCAAACTGATTGTTGACATATTCACGGCCATTGTCAGTACGGAACAATTTGATGGTAGTGCCAAACTGATTCTGAACCATGAACTGAAAACTTTGGAAAGCTCCAAACGCCTCAGACTTCTGTTTTAAGGGGTACAACCAGGAAAATTTTGTAAAGTCATCAATAAAGCTAATGTAATACCGAAAACCGCCAAAGGATGGAACCGCCGTGGGTCCCCAAACATCAGAGTGAATAAGTTGAAAAGGAAACAGTGCTGCATTATATGATAAAGAAAATGGTAGTTTGTGCGACTTGGACACAGAACACGACTCACAGGACGTTGCATTGGACACTTTATTGAAACCAAAAAGAGAAAGTAAATGTTTATTGACTTCAACAGAGGGATGCCCCAAGCGACGATGCCAATCTTGAGGAGTGAGAATGGCAGAGCGCGCAGTTGGAGACGACTCGGAAGACGCAGACACTTGATAGTTGGAGGGTAGCATGTAAAGCCCTTGCTCACAGTGGCCTCTGTACCTCACCCTGTGGGTGATGTTGTCCAGAATCTGAAATTCATTGGAGTTAAAGAGTAGGGTACAATTATTATCTTTGGTGAAACGATAAACGGATAAAAGATGGGATTTAAGGGATGGGACATGGAGAAGATTACCAAGGTGAAAAATGCCAGAAGAGGTGGGTATTTTACCTGAGCCCACATGAGCAATAGGGAGAGGATGGCCACCTGCACTAGTGACACTGTCAGTGCCAGAGTATGGAGTATAGGAGTAGAGACGAGACAGATCCGGCGTTACATGGGCATTAGCACCTGTGTCCAGGAACCAGTTACCATTGGATTCAGCAGAGTTTGCGGCATAAAACGCTTGAGGTGATGATGTAGACGGTCCAGAATAAGAATTATCAAACCGATGCCAACAGTCCCATGCGGCATGATTATATTTTCCACAAATTTGACAGATGACGGAGCTGCGAGGAGGCCCACTGCCACGGCCTGGAGAACTGCCGCGACCTCCCGAGAAGCCGCCCCGGTGCTGGAAGCTGTCGGCAAACCCCCCACGACCACCGGAGAAGCCACCACGACCAGGGGGGCCACCTCTGTCGCGGTTGGGACCACGTCCACGACCGCCCCGATAGCCAGCAGACTGCCCGGACTGGGCATAGAGGGCGGTGTGTGGTTCGGCCGAGCCACCTGATTCCCGAACCTTCAATTTCTGTTCCATCTGGACGTTCAATTCTTCGGTAAGTAACCAGGACGACGCCTCAGCAAACGTCACGTGTGCAATATTTGTCCGAATATTTTGTTTAATGGACGCATATTCGGACGGCAAGCCCCGGAGGACACACAAAATCACGTCCTGCTCTGGGATTCCAGATTTAGCACGATCCAGAGCAGCAACAATCGTGACAACGGAATCAAGATACTTTTGCATAGAATCACTACCCTTCTGAACACCATGAAGTTGTTCTTTTAACTGAAATATATGAGTGCGAGATAGAGAGTTATACCGAAGCTGAAGATGATTCCATATGGCTGCGGCTGAATTGAGTCCATGGAGGTGATTTTGAACGGACGGGCTGATAATCGCTAGGAGACACGCCCGTAATTGGGCATCAACAACGGACCATTTTTCAAAATCAGGGTTGGGCGTGACCGCGGCGGTCGACGCTGCTGCCGCCGCCCCAGGTGCGGCTTCGACGGTGACGGTGAGCGTGGCGGGTGGGATCTCCATGGTTCCATCAACATAATCCATGAGTCGGTGAGCGGAGAGATTTGCAGACGCGGTGGAGAGCCAAGATGGAAAGTTTGAATCAGTTAGTTTTTCTGGAGTGAGAGAGTGGAGATTTTTGATAAAAAGCTTCAACCCCGTGGGGAGATCATCTAGAGGATCGGTGGTCTTCACCATGATGGAGCAACCGTCGGAACGTCGGAGAGGGAAGACGTCCGATCGGCAGGAAGAGAAAGTCGGCTAGGGTTTTGGAAAAATAAACCCTTGCTCTGATACCATGATAGAATAGTATTATTATGAATAAGCTCAACTGATAATGAGAGTCTAGTACAGTATATATAGATGTAGACTAGAAGTAATTACACAATAACCCAACATAATTAAGTAATTATATATTCTGTCTAACAATCACCCGTCACATGACGTGTACCAAGGACAGAAGTTCGTGAAGGAAGTGTACGAGACGTTGAGGGCCAGCCCACAGTGGAACCAAACCTTGTTCTTGATCACGTACGATGAGCATGGTGGATTCTTCGATCATGTTCCTACGCCAAACAAGGGGATACCGAGCCCTGACGGGATAGTTGGACCTGATCCGTTTTTCTTCAAATTCGACAGGCTGGGAGTCAGGGTCCCGACAATTGCCATTTCTCCCTGGATTGAAAAGGGCACTGGTAAGTCAAAATATCTCTCATAATTCCTTCTTTTGTAGAAACTCTGCTTCATATGACAGTTCAAGAATTGTCTACAAAATTAATTTGTCAAATATTAGGCCAGTTTGTTGTCAGTGTGTGTTGGCAAGATCAGTAATCTTGCACAAATAGAATTCATGTTTTCGGAGATTTCCCTTTGTCTAATGGCCTTATGTCAAGGACCATGTTCATATAATATTTCTGAGATCTATCTTCCATGTATTGTATATTCTGATCTCCATGTCTTAAGCTGATTCAGTGTCATGTTTCACATGCAAACCATAAATTCCATTATGTATAAAATTTGTTTGATTTCATTAGGAGAAACATGTGATTTGAACTTGTATTGTCTAAGTCATTAAGGACTTGCACAGAGTACTCACAGATTCGAGTAAGCGTAAATTGCTCTGTCTATGGGCAGTGGTTCGTCATGTCTGATAATCTAACAATTTTGTAACAATATTATGCAGTTGTTCATGGAACCAATGGCTCACCTACACCAACATCAGAGTTCGAGCACTCTTCCATACCGGCAACTGTAAGGAAGATCTTTAACCTGACATCGCCTCCCCTTACTCAGCGAGAACAATGGGCCAGCACATTTGAACGCATTCTCCAAACACGAAGCTCACCCAGAACCGATTGCCCCAGTTAGTATTACTACCTCATACTGTTAGTCATTTCGACTACTGTTTCCATTTGCAAACAAGTGTTATTAACATGTACCTGTTCTTGATCCTTTTGTTCGAGCAGTGACACTTCCAGATCCAGTTAAGATCAGGGAGGGAGATGCAAAAGAAGATGCTCCACTGAGTGAATTTCAGCAAGAGATGGTACAGCTTGCAGCTGTTTTGAAAGGCGAAAACATATTAACAAGCTACCCAAAAAAGATTGGGAAGCAAATGACAGTAAAACAAGGCAAAGCGTACATGGAAAACGCTGTAAAGACGTTCCTTGAAGCTGGCTATGCGGCTAAGAAAATGGGGGTGAACGAAGATCAAATTGTAAAAATGATGCCTTCTCTTTCGACTAGACCGTCGAATCCTTAACTATGGTACCTTCAAAGTGTAAAAATGGAAAGCAAAATACAGGACATGAACTGCATATACTATGTTGGAAGCTAGCATGAAGAAAGAAATTCTTAAGGCTGTATGTATTATACACATTTCAGTTGTTTACATGGTTGCTGGCTTTCATTCAATATCATGATCATATTACTGCATTAAACATCTAGCACTCCTTAATGCTTAACAAGATGATGTTGAGTCCGTCACACGAAACAACATTCCCTATCGATTTTGATTGGAGACAGTTTTCTAAAATGCTCTGGTTTGCAGTGGCTATAAACAAAAGTCGAGAGAATGTCTTTCTCACGCGGAATCTAACTTCCAAAGCCAATCTAAGGTAATGGGCATCTAGTAACTGATTTATATACAAAACTTCTTGTAGGGACATCTCTAACTTGCCAAATGACTCAAATAAGTTTAGAACCTAGCTCTCGACATGAAAATTTATATAATTTTGTGTTATGATCCTCTAAGTTATCTCAGATTGCTTGTTGTCTTGTTCTATGAACTTCATCATACAAGGAAGAAGGTAATTTTATACATGAAACTAACATTTAATCAATGCATTTTTTTCTTCTGAAATTATTATTTAAAAACAAAATTCTATCTAGGATATAAAACTATTTTGTCTCTTTAATTTCCTGTCATATTAATTAATGTATAGAGTTTCTATTGTATTGGTTTTATCGAGGTTATTAATTTATTCAATATTAATCTAACTAGTTTTTTACTCTGAATGTATTCCTTAGTGTATTTTCAAGATCTGGCCACATGTAATCTTCCCTTGAAAGTACGTACTGTATCTTACCAGCACCACATTTTTATTAGAATTAAGCATTTTTGCTCAAGAAGATAATACAGTGAAGAAAGAAAGAGTGTTCTCATTAGCTAAATATTCATTTCTCATAGCAAAAGATTGCCATTCTAGATCAATACACATTCTCTCCAACAAATCATGTGTTATTGTTTCCTCAGTCCTCGAGAGATTGGGTTCCCTTGCAATGGATGGAGTCCCATGTGAAGTGAAATGTATCCTCGGTTCCGAAGAGGAAGCTGTAAGTTTCATAGACAAACTGAAAAGGCTTCAAACAGGACTACAAAATGCTGAGGAGAAACAAGTCATAGACTCATGTTGAGATTAGTTTCTTTTCCTCAGAAAAACAGAGCATGGGGCAGAAGTGAGAAGTTTCGGATTTACAGGGACCAATTCTAGGAGTATTTGGTTTTACAGGGACTTAATGTATAAAGACGGAACATTACAAGGACCGGATTGCAATTCCGAAATGGAATCTAATTCCTAACCAAAATTGGAGAGAAAACGTAATACGAGAGGAACGCTTTTCCTTTGCTGACTAGGTAAGTGGAATTACGATTTATGGACTACCGTTGGATGATGAAAACGGTTAGGAGATCGTGTGGCTCACGTTCCATCTGGCAGATTACTGTTTATTATATAAACAGTACATGAGCTGAAACAGAGAGAAACAGAACAGAACACACATACATTCCGCGATCTGATAATTCAGCTCGTTCTCCTTCGTTTCTCATCCAAATTAACTTATGTTTGTTGCTGTGGATTCAGCATAGTGTTATATACGCGACTGAGGTTGATTTGTAGTTAATTGGTCTTTGTTTCTGAGAGAGATTGATCGGAGATTAACAATCGGTTAGTTGAACAACGTTGTTAACAATTGTCGTTCGATTCTTGCGGATTATCGAGACATTGTTTTGGACGATTAGGCTAGGCAGTTTGTGTAACTAATAGCTTGTAATCTTGGCGTTTGTTCGGAATAAACAATTGGCTTTTCCCGTGGATAAAACCACGTAAATATTGTTTGTTTGTTCGTTCGATTGTTTTGACGATTTGTGGTGATTGTTATTGTTGTATACTCAACAACTCAGATGTCAAAATCTGGTTGCAAGATCTCAAGGATATCATGTATGAAATGGACGACACCCTCGATGAATGGTAGGTTTTCAACACACAGAAAAACGCCAAACGTTCTTTCATGGATAAGGTACGAGACCCTTTACTCCCCCTTCGTTGTTTCTTTAGGCAACATGAGATCGTCATAGGGGAAACGAAGAACTTTTCAGAAAAATTGGATGGTTTTTTAGATCAAAAGGGAGGGAGGTTTAACTTAGTTCCTTTAAGTGACAACCCTTTGCAATTTTGGTCCTAAGTGTCTTTTGATTCCCGAAATTGGTCCTGAGGACCGTGTACCAAACCGTATAACACCAAATCGGCTGATTTGGACATACATGGCAACACACATGGCAATAGCATATTTGGGAGGGAAAATTGCCGCCTTTTAGGAGACAATTTGACCTAGAAATTGAGTTCCCCCGTTTCAATAAGTGTTAGGATTAGTTCCTTTCTTCATGAGAAACAGAGCATGGGGCAGAAGTGAAAAGTTTCGGTTTTACAGGGGCCTGTGTGAATGATTTTTGGATTTTACAGGGTCTCAATGTCTAAGGACGAGAAAGATCAAGGACTTGGTTGCAAACTGGAAAGGAATCAAATTCCTAACAGCTTTTGGAGAAGAAACGTATTACTAGTACATTTAGTAATAATGCGACTCTTCCGTGACCGTTAGATGATGAGTGGCTGTTATGATCTTGTGGCTGGAATTCCATCTGGCGGAAAGCTGTTTATTATATAAACAGAGGAAGATCAGAACAGAACACACACTTGCGCATTGAATCGATCATCTGGTAATTTGGCTCGTTCTCTTCCGTTCGTTGTCCGAATTTACTTCTGTTTGTTGCTGTGGATTCAGAATTGGATTAGATACGTGACTGAGGTTAGTTTGTAGTTAATTGATCTTTATTTCTGAGGGGATTGATCGGAGATTGACAATCGGTTTTAGTTGAACAACGTAGTTAACAATTGTCGTTCGATTCTTGCGGATTATCGTGACATTGTTAAGACGATTAGGCTAGGAAGTTTGTGTAACTAATAGCTTGTAATCTAGGCGTTGATTCGGAATAAACAATTGGCTTTTCCCGTGGACGTAGATATTGGATAGATCGAACCACGTAAATATTGTTTTGTTTATTTGTCCGATTGTTGATTTTGTGATCCGTGGTGATTGTTATTGTTGTATACTCAACAATAAGCATGTTTCATGCAAAATTGAGTTTATGTGACTTTGATTTTAGTCTGAATTTTGCATGGAGTTTTTATGATTTGTTTGGACTGATGAAACAACATGTGATATGACTATATGTGTGAACTATGGTGGTAATTTTTTGGTTGCACTGTCACAAAGAAGAAGAAGTATGTGGGGGTAAACTTGTGAAATATGACTATTTTTCTATGGAGGATTTGGATATGAACAGTTGAATGCAATTGATGATTTGTCCAAGGTTGGACCTGTTAGGAGGTTTTACTTTTATTAAAGGTCTGGCTTTAGAGAATTAGAGGATGATTTTGAAGCAACTAGCCATGCACTTGATCACCTTGAGAAAAGGCAATGTAGTGTGTGGATTGAGGGTGTTTTGCTTGAGAAGGGTATGGAGAAGTTAACTGCTAAGGACATGGGTAAGAAGAAGTTAAATGAGGAGAAGTCAATCCCAACTGGTTTTGACTATATGCCCCAAGAGACATGGTTTTTATAGTAATCAGAAATCTAAAGGAGTTGTGAATTAATTAGTTGATAATTAGTAGTCAATCGATGTTGAGAGAAAAACCGTATATAAAGAAGAATAAAAGGAACCAAAACTTTTTATAGGAATCTAAACCCAATAGGATAAATAATTGATAGAATTTAAATTTTAAAAATAGTTTGAGTTTTAATCAAATTCTAATGGATAGGCTTAAATAGTTCACAGATTAATAATAACTAATTAACAGATCAACCGTATAATTATCACGAATAATTTACTAAAATTACGGGGTTTTACAAATATGATTTGATCTGATCTAAGTAACAAACAAGTCCCCTTACTATATATAGAGAACTCAACTACCAAATCCCACTAGAACAAGAATACTAATTACTAATCCTTCTAGGACAAGAAAACTAATTTAGGAAACCTTCTTCTTGTATAAGTAAACTAACTATAACTCCTTCTACAATCAGGAAACTAACTATAACTCCTTCTACAATCAGGAAACTGAATTAGTTAAATGCCTAACTAATTTTCAAGAAACACTCTCACATCTCCGTTTCAAGGTTTAACACCATTTAATTTGTGTTGCTCGCTGACTCTCATGTGCTTTATTCAGTGTGACTTGCATCTTGCGGTGGGCTACCTACAAAACTGAGCCGACATGCCCTCAGTGCAAGCATCCATTCCAGTTCCTTAATATTCACCGAGCACTTGATGGAAGGTAAATTCAAAGTTACTTGATGTATTTCAATTTGTGCAGTTATTACCATGACTGAAATGTGCAACATAAACTACTTGATCGATATTCATGCATTGACAATGCAACTTTTCATTAAGCTTGAAGCAAGAATCTGTTACCTTTTTCTATTTCATGATATATGTTTCTTGTTTTTTTATTTTCTTGAACAGCCTACAAGATTATATGTTTAAGGAAAGCGTTTGCCTACTTCTGCGAGCTTCATGGTTCAATTGTCGTGGAGCATGAGGTGGTGCATGATGAAGATTATTACTATTACCATGATGATGATGAAGATCTGAATGAAGCTTACATGGGCAGTTCCTCTAGTCTCCGTATTGGCAATCGCAGATGGGGCGATAATGGATTTGTCCGGTCAGGGAGGCAAGAAGCGAGGCCAATCACCCGCACACCTGCCCGGGTGTCTGATGCAGGTCCATCTCGCCAGCCTAAGAACAAAGAACATGTAGCTAAAGAACTAGTTGGAAGACGTGCAAAGAGGGCATTGAAGCGTGAAGCTGCTGACAAGGCTGCCGCAGCTAAGCACCAGCAGCATTTGGCAAGGTATGGCCGCACTCCGATGGTTAAGCCAAGTGCAGAAGAGGCCTGAATATGAAGCTATGTACATAATTGTGTTTACTATAATCTTCGAAATAAGGAAAACTACGAACGAATCCGGGATTATGACAAGGGGAGCTACTAGTATTGCCTTTTGCTTGTCTTCTCCTTCTTGATGGATGATGTAGTTGAATTATCCCATACTACTGTGTGTGGATATAGTTCATGTTCAAATAGTTCTGTAAATTTTAGATGACATGCTCTAATTCTAACTTCAGTCTCCATGATTTCAATTTTTTCGCTTCATGGTCTGATCCTGTATTAATAATCTCTCTTCATTGGTTGGAATTTATCATTGCAGATTTATCATGATGACCAATGCAAACATTTGTGCTGTAGTCATAATGTCTCATGTCTCGACTCAAGTAGTGGCTGAGGGGGTAAAATATCTACAAGTTCAATCAACATGGTCAACAAAGTATTTAAAAATGCAAATTAACAAACAAAGATGAGAAAGATGAGCTGAGAATGAGTACCTATTATAGACATTGGCCAACAAAGTAGTTAAAAATGCAAATTAACTTATTGTATAGGAGTACTACCCTTTTCATGTTATGTTTGGTCAGTATCAAATGTCTAAAAAAATATGTATTTTTTTAATCTCTTACAAAAAAAAATTGTTGACTTTCTTAAAAACAACATTGAAATAAAAAGAACGAGCTTAGCGGAACCGATTAAGTATGAAGTAATATAATACAAGCAAGAATGAAATTCTAAGAAAACCAAAATCGGGGCAATACTCAATTTCGACTTGACCCAAATGAAATTACATTGAAAATTGAGCAATAATGTTATAAGATTCCAGGAAGAAAGCATGAACTATCTATCTTATCATTACCAATGACAATGTGTGGAATGTGTGATATTTTATCCCGGTGAACATCTACTTCATAGTAAGTTTCATACATACGATGGTCAAAGATGAAACCTTGCCAATAAGATTGGCATAAACTCCAAGCTATCACATCTAATAATTTCCAACATCTGCAGATTAGGAAATATTGGTGGGAGACAGTAGTCCAATTCATTTTCTCCAATATCTTCCCACTTTTCCCACTCTTAATTACAACAATCAAATATCAAAATCTTGAGCTTGGGAACTGAGAAACTCCTATCACACTATTTTCCGAATGGCACCCTGTTGAGTTGATGTCCAAAAATTCAACACCCAAACTTCTCAAATCCATACAATATATAAAGAGAGTCTCAAGAGATGGCAGTTTTCCTAGGGAGGGTGGTGTATTACTCCAGCCAAATGAATAAATTAATCTAAGTGACTTAATATTTTGAAGGTATGAGTTGCTGATCTAACAAGACAAAAATTCAATTTGTCCACCAATCATCTTGAGCCGCTTCTGGTTTGATGAGGGGTAAATCAGTCGGGGGCGGTCCTTCTTTCCTTCGGTCCGGCTGGAGGTACCTAGGTCCGTCTCAAAGTCCTTCCTAGTTGGGGTCAAGTAATATTCCTAGAGTCCGTTTGTCCAAGGGGGCCGTGGGGGCGAAACTTTTCCCCAGAATTAAAGACATTTT
>JAYMSR010000595.1:0-13216 GCA_036897825.1 Plantago rigida | reverse complement strand
AAAATCGAACAACATAAATCACTAATAAAAATGATGAATTGTGAGGTGTGAGCAGATATGTCTTCACTGGTCTCTATTTATAAATCTCAAAAAAATATGACCGTTGATATTTTTTTATTATTTTTTAATTTTGAAATTTAAAAAAAAACATAAAACTTGTCCAGTCCAATCAGGATCAGACAAGTGTCACCAGCCAACATTACCATTTGGGGCTGGGCCCTAGCTGCTCCAGTCAAACAATCCATTTTCTAATTACAACCCCCCCTCAGTGGGCGGTCTAACAATCCATTTTCTAATTATACACCCCACCTAATCATGTCATCTAGCAGTGAAACATAAAGCGTTGACATTTTATAATTATATACCTCACCCAAAACTAATTATTTAGTCCATCAATTCTTATTTATAACTTCCAAAGGTTACTTTATCTGGAATTTTCAGAAAAATCAACAAAAAGTTTCGGTGATAAAATACCAAGGAAGAAGAGAAGATAATAAACGGGGCGAAATCTTTTCGTTTATATGTATGGAAGTTTTCTATTCGATGGATAAGATGGAATATTCATGTTCCAATTCTATGGTTGTCTACAATTAAATTTGGAGACCATATGGATCACAATAGCAAATGACCATAGGTCCATGTATAACCTAGTTGATTTTTGTCGCAGCAAATTCTACAAGCTGAATCTATCATTTCGCAGCAGCAAATTTATCGTGTAAAGCACAATGCCATAGAAGTGATGAGTATTCGCGTAAGATATTAAAATTTTATTCTACTTTTTCCGTTGTATTGGACTCATGTTCTTGGTTCAGCCATGGGCTGGCCGTGATGGTCTTGCAGCTGGCTGACAGGCTTCTTCCTCCCCTTTTTTGCACTAGCAGTAGCAATTCCACATCTTTGAGTTTGTGTTATCTTTCTATAAAAAAAATCCCTTTTCTTTTCAGATCGTACACTACTACAATTCTTATCCTATCAGTTTTATACATGTAAACAAAGTTTTAAATTTCCAACACCCGTTTTGTATAGTACGTATTATAGTTTGTCAGGTACCCAAACGCACAACCCTAGTACGTGGTAATGTTTTTCTTCCAAGGAATAAAGCATTTTGCCCCTGAAGGTTGCTTGTTTGTGAAATGTGCCCCTAATCTTGGTTAGGTTGTGAGTTGCCCCTGAACTTTTAGATGTGTTACAATGTGACCCTTATAAATGCTTTCCGATTAGTGGTGTGATACACGCTCCGACTATGGGACAATCACACAAACACAGACAGACAAATTTTGGGCAGAGTTTGGGGGGAACGTTTCTCAACCTCCTTTACAAATTGACCGCGGAAACAATATAATATGCAGGTATTATAGCATTCATATATCTAATCTCGTACGCTTCTTTTATGTGGCTTGCACACGAGCAAGTAGAAAAGTATTTGTTCCTACTTATTTTCGGTACTAATAATCTTCATTGCCCAAGTTTGTCCTTCCGTTAATAATGTTCCTGTTGATGTGTTTTTGTACCTAAAACAGCATACAAGGATTTTTCCCGAAATTAAATGGTGTATTCTCGACTTGTGGGGGCTCAACCTAAGCTAAAGTTGGACATGTATGCTAGAAGATAGTATCTGATCAGAATTGCTGACAGACATTGTGCAAGGGAAGTTATTACAAGGTTTATATGTTACAATTAACAACCCATGGCCAGACCCAAGGAAACTAAAAGTTGTCACAATGAAGGCAAAATGTAACTCCACCAGACTAAAAATCTAGTCAATCATAATACTACTGAGTGTACTCCAACTACTCACAAATGAATATGATGAGAAAAAATACACATAGTATTTACTATTTTAGGCAGGAAATGATACTAATGCATTATATTTATTATACTACTACTAATAATAGTAATATCACAATCCGTTTGCTGTGTAATGCTTGCTGCTGTCTTTATAGGCATTGAAAAACAATTCAGTAGAGAACTTTGCAGTCAACAAACACAGGACAGTGAACACTCTTCTTAAACTGAGGCCAAACTAGTTTCAGATTAATCAAAGCACAGCATGTATGTAGGGGAGGTTCGAGCCCACACTCGAGACAGACAGACTCGATAAGCTATAGCTTCCAAATATTGGTATGAAAATTCATTTAGATTTATCTCAGCAAGATATCAATCAGTTGAAAATTCATCAATTCTAGTGTTCAAAAAATCACTTGCAAAGAACTCTTGCTTCAGCTATGGTACCCTTTCAAGTCGCATTTTCACTTTCACCATTTAAATACAACTCTTAAGCTTTCTCAAATTGTCCTATTTCCCAAGTAAACAGAAGAGTCTAAATCTGAAAAGTCCACCTCTAATTTCTCTTCAGTTAATTAGTTTCTCTCTAAAACTTACCATAATAACCCGGTTTCTCTCTACAAAACTTGACCACGTACAACTTATGTTTTCCCAGGACAAATATAAAAAGTAAACCCCACCCTAAAACCTCATGTACAACAAACTTATCGATAAAAGGAACCGAAAGCAATTAACAAAGATGGGGAAAATATATGAACACAAAAAACAATAAAAGAAGGCAAAGAGCAACTAGAAGTATACCTGATGGTCTTACTCAATGCCCACTTCCCTCTTGCCCTTGTTGGTTGCCTGATGGCTGGTGTAGCCTAGAGAGGAGATTGGCTGCAAGAAGCAATGTTGATTTATACCTCTCGTTCTTGTCAGTCTCAGTTTCTGCACTTTCCTGGACAGTCCCGTACTGAGTACCACTCTGCAACTGCTCACTTTGGTGATTGCTCAGCTGCTCGGCAGGCATTGGTGTATATGATTGCGGCTGTGAGCCTCCAGCACCATAAGCTTGATTTGATGCTACTGGGTATGCTTGTTCCTGCCCCATCGGGGGATTATAGTACATTGAGGAATCTGGCCAATGATCTGTTCCCTGGCCACCATAAACGCCATGTGAATTGTTGCCCTGTTGATATTGTTGGCTAGTGTTCTCAGAAGCCACCATTGATCCACTTTGCATAGGAACAGCCCCTTGTGGCAAGTTTGTCGACCGTCCATGCGTTTGGCTATAAGGAGAAACTGGCTGATAAATATGGCCCATTGAACTTGGAACATGGGGAAGACCCTGAGACTGGGCTTGTGGTACATGCACCATCTGGGAGCTGCTCTGATATCCACGGTTCCACTGTTGTATGTCTGTCTCATGAACAGCAGCTGAAGGACCAGGCACAGGAGGAGCCTGGGGCAACACCGGCATTTGTAGACCAGACGAGCCAGTTTTAGCTGGCAACAACGAAGTTAACGAGGCAATTAGTTCAGGTGTCAGGCTTACTGCAGGCTGTGACACTGGTGCTTCAGAAAAAGGTATTGGGTCTTCATGTGAAACCCTTGAATTGAATTGAGGCATAGTCCTATGTTCCTGGTGCACAGAAGAGTACCCTGTCTGTGAAGATGCCCATCTGTTTTCGGCATGTTCAGGATGAACAGATTGGGCATTAGCAGGTATAACGCTGGGAGTTACTTCTGGGAACTTAAGAACTACCCCATAAAGGCGCTCTGGTCCTGATACACGAAGAACGTCCGTAAGAAAGTCTGGTGGCACCAAAAATAGGTTGCTGCCATCGTTGAACTTCACCACTCCGGCCCTGTTTTTCGAACCAAGAAACAGCAGTAACTCCGTGTATGATTGGAAATCAGCTTCACTGTCTGGTAAGAAAAAGACAAGGTGTAACCCTGTGGCTTTTTCATAGTGAGTTGTTAGCGCCTCCAACCCAGTTTTTGCACTGATATCAACCGGATTAGGACTGCAACAACAGAGAATCAGGTATAGGATTATAGAAATACATAGTATACTAATAACAATTCATAATTGCTTCTTTCAGTGCACTGCTGAGTTGTGGATGAGAAGAATCGAACCAGCATACATACGAACTCCAGGCAAAGGCATAATAAAGATCAAATAATTGGAAAAGGAAAATATTTTGGCTATGGTAAGTAATACTTGTGTCATTACACACGAAAAAAGTAGTTTTCATCATAATGAAAATGCCAGTTTAAGTTGTGTGAATAAACGAATGACACAGAAAATCAAGAACCAAGCACGAAAGGCAAAGCTAGGTAAATATAAGTAGGCTAACTATTGCCAGTAAGTAATGTAAAGTAGATTAAGAGAAGGCTCATCCAAACTGGTAGAGGTGGAATTAGAAGATGGACGATGTCAATCAAAAGGTAACCCGAAAAGAAAGATTCAAGCACGTGGAATCAACAAAACTTTTGAAATTGATAGTCAAATATTGCCAAAGAGAGAATAATCTTATCGCTGGAAAGGCACACTTACAGATCAAAATTGATCCCTTCTCCAAAAGGAACACATCGTGCACGACAAACAGGAACTCCACCCTTTGTAATGAGGCCTCGCCATATGCAATCCCTTTCAGTTTTGGCCCTTGTAGCAGAAGCAGAAGCCCCATAAGTACTCGGAGAAGACAAGCCATATTGCTCATTATATCCATCTCTTCTGTCAAGAGGCATAGTAGAATCATACCTTAACCTCTTAGAATCTCTGTGAAGTTGGCTGAGGCCATAAGCATCCCAAGCAGCAGAGGAAGGAGAGCCCATTCCATTTGTTGGAGATGACCTTCTCCAACTTGGCCCTCCTATCCGTGATTGAGGACTAAATTCTGAACCATGAGGTGCCACTTCAAAGGCAGTACGTAGACCCATTGGTGGTCCACGAATTCCAAGGGGTGGGAGACTAGGACTATTATTACCTAGCATACCAGTACGACTACGACCAAGAATGCCCATTTGATCTGGCTGAACTGGAAATTCACCGCTGGAGAACTCAATTGTAATTCTAGGATCATTAAAGAGCTTTCCCTGCAACCCCTCTTTGGCACGGTTAGCTTCTTCAGCACTTCTGAATTCCACAAGAGCATAATTCCTCTCCGGATATGTCATAATTCTTTCAATTTCCCCAAATAAAATCATTGCGTTGTGAAGCATATCTTTTTCTATGATAACTGAAGGAGGATGGCTTATCAACAGAACTCTACTAAGGTGTGTGGAAAGGGATTGCTGCAGCAAACAACAAATTGTAAATAAAAAAGTTAAAAATTTGACCGCCTGATGAAACTGTAAGTCTGCGACAGTGCAGTCAATAAACGGTTGGTAATAATTTTCTACAACAGAACAAAAGCTAATACAGAATAGAGTTGGTAATTACATGTTGCCTTTTGGACCCAGTAAGAGCAGGTCCGGCACGATGGCTCAAAGGATCTTGGCCCATCCACCTAAAATCAGTCGGCACCATGTCCCGGCCAAAAAACTGGCCATCCTTTGCTTCAGAACCCTGTTCCTGCAAGATTATGGAAGAGAACAAATGTGTCAGTGAAGAAAAGGCACCTTGCAGCCAATTTTCCGGAAACAATACAGGTATGCATAAGCAGCAGATTTATATTCAAATTAATGACATTTAAGAGTCAAACGCCTATAGCTAGTAACGCTTTGGTGAGTTGTTTCTATTCCTTTTTCTCAACCAGCAAGTCAAAGAAAAAATCATTCATTTTCAAGATACACCCCACCATGAAAGTCTTGCTACTGACACCTTCACACAAACAAAGCCATCAAAAAAACTCACAGAATATTACAGCACCTAACATGGGACAGTAAATCAATTGAAAGGATAAGATTAATTAATTTTCTTGCCTTTTCTAATTCGTAGCTAAGATGTTGCTATTAAGTTGTTCTTTAACATCGAATGGACAGTCAGGAAACTTTTTCATACCTACTCTCTTTTGAAATCCCATATACGACATTGGAAAATAGCAGTACAATCAAAATTTCACAGCACCAAAGGCATTTTTAACAACTATCTGACATACCACATTTCACATGCAAATCATTGTGGTATTAATAGCCATAGAAATAGGTATTGAGGTAACAAGGGAACCACCAGCAAAAAGGTCCATTGGAACAGAATCAACTTACTCTTCGATTGGAAGACCTAAGAAAATCAACACGTAGCTGACCACCGCCAAATCGTCTTCCATTCATGCTTTTCAGAGCCTGTGCAGCATCTTCCAGTCTTTCATAATTAACATATGCGTTAGTCCGGTCCCTGAGAAATTTAAATTCCTGAATGTTCCCAAATTTGCAGAACTCCTCCACTTCTTCCTTGGGAATAGATTGGCTGATTCCAGCAACCCATAAACTCTTGCATGGCTTCGCCTGCAAATGTATATGTCATCCATGAGTAACTTCAACGCTGACTTAAGTAGTAAAATTACCAGGGGCAGTAGTATGACACAAACAACAACTCATAAGATTAAACATCAAGACTCACAACTCAAAAGGTAGGATGTAAAAGCCAACTCTCAACGCACATTAACAGTATCACTGTTCAGGTATTTAGTGTCTGTTTGGTTAAGAACTAAGTTCAGAAAACCGGGTTAAAAACACTTAAATTTTTACATAACTCAAGGTTTTAGTTCTGTACCAATCAGTCACATACTCTCCGTCCCAGACTCAACTTCTTGCAGGTCCGGACACAAGTTTTAGAGAAGTTTAATAAAGTAGTAGAGATAATGAATAAAGTAAAAAAAATGATGAATAAAGTATGAAAGATATTTTCATTTAAGATATGAGAAGTTGAAATTTGGACGTCCCAAAATGAAATGCATGAAGTTGAAATCGGGACGAATGGAGTATAAATTTTAAATACCTAAAAGTCCAAGGCCTTTGCACTTGATGAGTGGATTCCTCCAACCCCAGGTGAAAAACCCTAAATCTAAGCCTAACCATGCCGGTCTCCTCTAACTCTGTCCACTGATCTGCTCCATCACACGACATCCATCCATCACTCGTCCGTGATGCCAATCTTCTAAACTATGGCAATAACAACAATTACGTTTGAACACAATATCTCCACTGCAACACCAACCGACTTTCGGCAAACAATCCACAAAAAGGGCTACGTGAACGAGTAATGAACATGACAAGATTCTCAACCAAGTTATTCGACGCCAAGATAGGCATGAGAAAATGATTGACAACATTGATGCAACAACCAATTTATAGAATCGAAAGCGTCGTAAACGACTTGGTGGTTATATTTTCCGAAAGAGAGAAAGACAAGCTACCTGGGGGGAACTAAAAAGGCAATGGCAATTACCATCATAACCAATTTACTGGTAGATGTCACCATTATTAAGAACGGAGTGAGATTCAAAGTGGCTAGGGAGGAAAGCACCGAGGAGGAACTAGAGATTGTTGAGTTCTCTGACGACTCGGAGAAAGAAGAATTTGTTGGTCCCAGCAACGACAAGGTTAAAGTTATTTATTTATTTATTTTGGGGGAAAGGGGGTAAATAGACTTTAAAACATTCATAGTTATTTTCCAACTTTTCAATGCAATAGTCTATAAAGGTTGTGCTCACACATTTAGTGATAAGACTAGCGGAAGACTTAATTGCAAAGTGTTAGTGAACAGTGTACATATTTCTAACAAGCAATGCAAACAAAAATTATGTTGAAAGTAAATTGCAGAAAGATAACTGTACTCAGTGTTTATAGTGGTATATGAAGGTGGCATAATCATTCAACCATCCACTTCGCCTATCTTTCAAGGACTTGAATTTACTAAGATACTTTGAGATCCCATTTTAAAATATACTTAGCTAAACCCATTTAACCCACAGTTTCTAACTTCGTGCATTGAGCCTATACTCTAGCTTCCCAAGCTAAGTAATACCGGCTTCTTTAAGGCTTTTCGTCAGTCTCCCCGGACAACTACTTCCTCCCTTTCCTTGATATTCTCAACTAATCTCCCAGATTAGTAAGTACCTCACAAAGTTGAAAGGGACTTGCACTAATCTCGCAGACTAACAAGGTCCTTCCTTCTTGCTCATCCCGCTGTTTGCTTTATTCTTATTATCTCCTCGATGTTGTAACACAAAATTAAGGCTTTACTCAATATAGTATTCCATATGTTGAGGCATTCACTGTGTCTAACTCTTTAGTTGTTATCTTTCAAAGTTCCAAGAGTCCAGTGAGAAGGTTTTCTTCTAAGCTAAAAGAAATATGAGGTCGCAACAGTTCATGTAATTATTTCTTCTTTGCTTAGTAGATTTTTATAACCTGAAAGGTGATAAGGATGTGGGGACTTTTGGTGAACTTGAGAGAACTGTGGCTTGAGATTTTTTTCTTTGAAGTCCATAAGAGTTTTACAGTGTTTCAAAGTTTTTTGTTTCCTCACAGTTGTTGAATGGTGTGATATTCAATATGATCAATTTATCATTTTCTCAAGCACGATGTCCTCCCTTTTATGGTGAAATTGCCCCGTTGGAGCTTATGTCATTTTGGAGTGTGTGTTTATCACTAAATAGGAGAAACACTGTCTCAGTTTGTCCGCTTTTGCCAGTTCCGTAGTCAAACTTATCTTGGCAAGTGTACAGTTTTACTTGTCTAATGTTAGTCTATTATTTTAGTGGGTAAAGAATTCGTTACCTTATTCACAATTGTCATTTCATGTTGTCGGTTCACCAGTCCCGTTGGAGCATATGTCATCTTGGGGAAAGAGTTTGTTCAGATGGTATTGCTTCCTTGGATCATGATCCACCTTTGCTATTGTCTTGCTTTAAATTACATGCCACTTGCAAACTTGCGGGCATAGGGTGTAGGGGTGTTGCTAGTAGCGTGTTTTGTGAAGCGTTCTATGGCTACATCTTAAATTACTTACCACTTACCTTCTTGCGAACATAGGGTGTAGGAGCACGATTATCATAGTCTTGGTTTTGATTGGTCCAAGTCCTTTCGAGGAAAGGATTTTTTACCTCACCTTAAATTGCTTGCCACTTGCTTTTTAAAGAGCATAGGGTGTAGGGGTTGGCAAGTAAATATCGGTTTGGTTGTGAAAAGTGAGTACAATAAGCATGGCTTAAGATTTGTGTTTTTGGTGGCTATTATGAAGTGTGGAGGTGACTAAATAGTGGATGGATCATTTATAATCACAACATGGATCTTCTTGAGTACTGAACCAGTCCAGGTTTTTCTTGTGGTATGGGGTGAAGTCTGGTACAATCAGCTTATTTTACTTAGAACATATACATTGGTTTTGGTTAGGGACGGTTTGTTTGAGAGTTGTGATCCCATTGATTTGATACTTGTAATTATAGCCTCCGAGCATCCCAAATGTTTGTGTGTAAACGTTTCATTTGTTATTAAATAAATTTTGCCATTTAAAACAATATATATAGAGGGAGGTTTGAACTTTGAATCCTTTGCGGAAAGGAGGGAGAATGATTAATCCTTGTGTTTATTGAGTGTGGTATGAAATGTGGAAGTTTGAGTCACCAAAGTTTAAAGATTACGAGTATGCGCTGGGTCATTTTTTAAAACAACTTTATTTCAATTTAAATAATTTAGATTTCATGGACTTACTTTAATTCAATGTGAGACATGATGTAGGTGTTGTACTTGTCGAATTTTACGTCACTTTAGTTGTTACTCTACTACCAGTCGTATTTACTCTAGTTTGTTGTGACTTGACTTTATTGTTTGAGAAAAAGACATCGAAAGTAGTTTACGGTTTAGCTTGTAATGCGTGATTGGTAGTTTATTAGGTAATCTCATAAAATTTTGTGCCTACCTGAAAATTTAGCATTTATGGTTCACAACATTATCTACTTAAACAATAACAATTGATATTATTGATCGATAACTTGGAATTTTTACATAAAAAATCAAAATGTCAAGCATTTAATGAATAAAACGGATGTAGTATTAAATTCATTTGTTCACTACTAATGAGATCACCATCCTTTTTGTGACTTAGTTGCACAGGAGCAAAGAATAGGAGAAAACAAATTATTTTTCTAAAATATTTTAGCCCTTCCAAAAATCCTCCACGAAGGGTTTGTAAATAGTTTACTAGCAATAGACGCACTGCAGTTAGAACTTTACTAGTTGTACAATCACAATTTTAAAATAATCTCATATACTAGGAGTAGTATATAATTATTTGGACTCTCTTTAAATTCAAGTATGTCCTAGAGTGTCTACTATTCGCGTGAGGAATTCTATTTTTGTTGGTCAAGCTTTTTAGTTACTACATTTTCACGTGATGCAGCTAGCTTTCCGTCTAAACTAAATTGAATGAAATTGAACTGAATATGAATATAAAAAACAACTAAGTAGAATTGAATATAACTGAACTGAATGAATATGAACTGAACATAAATGAAATTAATGAGTTTTGATATAAATAAAATAAAACCTGAGCATCTTTTGTGATTAGTGAGTGTCGTATATTATCTTTGAAATACTATATAAAATCACATTTTCAACTACAAACATCACATATTTTACACGACACATGTTTAGTAATTCAAAGCTTTTGCATTTTTTTGGATAAGATGAGACACCTCATAATTAATCACAAGAGGTAACTTATTTGATTTTCCGGAGTAGATTGGTTATTTCCTTAGCAGTATAGCTTTTCAGCAAATAATGATCTTTTTCTTTAGAAAAAACAGAAGAAAAAGGTAAACTCCATTTTGGACAGAATATAAAGAGAGAAATGGTGAACGTGTCGGTGAAGAAGAGAAGATGCACGTACGATTAATAATTTCATGAAAAACATGAGTACAGCATTTTATTCACAAGTGTCTATCAGTTGTTGTTGCTGTCTTAATTACACTAATGGGCTAAATTACACAAATCATCCCAAATTTCTCAAATTTCAAATGTATGATGACACTTTGGTTGTATAATGTCTCCGGGGAATGCTAATTTATCAAGACTCAATCTTTTGGCTCATACAATTATCAATTCCCCATGGAATATTGATCCAACAATGAAAACGTGTACTTACCAAGGAACTTTGCACCTTCTTTGCGCGCAAGCCGATAAACTATCAAATGAATCACACATCTCAAATTTGTGATAGAGTAAATACGATTAAATATGGAGTTGAATCAATTCTAGAAAACAAATGTGGATATTGTTGGTATTTATAGTACTCTTTTAACCTTTTGAGGTGCTATATTGTACATATTCTACTAAATTGATTTCGTCTCCTTCAATTTCATCCAGCGATTCTTCCACCAGTAGTATTTTTTATTCATTCTTCGGTAATATCTTTTGTTCTCGCCCCATTGGTTTATTTATACCTCTCAATCAGGACCTGGGGTACCATTTGTTTCGCCATAACTTACAATGAGACAGGACGGTAAAGACCTTAAGGTACGATTTTCGCCTGTGATCGATCGATTATCAGTTTCTTTCTAGTTAGTTATTCCTTTGTTTACAAGTGAGTTTGTTCACTAGTGGCATACCAAGTGGCACTCAATAGGAACAATTTCATGATATATATTGTGTATGTGGAGAATGAAGAGTCTTAATTCAGATGTTATCGTGTTGCAGACCTCGACCTCGTGGCCTAAAACCGTTGTTAAGAAATGGTTGAACATCAAGCAAGGAGCCGATGAATTTCAATCAGATTATAGAGCAAAAGGTATGTACCAATGTTATTTTGTATTTACAGAATTAATTAGTTCTGTGAATTACTTCTTGTCTATTGTATTTGGATGTTTACTCTAGTGGCTTTTTTTGTCAAACAGATGTACTGCAAAAGAGGAGAAAGAGTTGTTCAGACGACGGTGTATACGTTGTTGTACCTACAGAATTTCCAGGTTAATTACAGCCCAGTTCGTACTTTCTGCTACATGAAGAGTTAAGAAGGGAACTAACTGTGTCAAGTATTTTTTTTTTAAAAACTGAAATAACATGTCAAAATTTGGCACTTGATTGATTTGTTAGGAAGTCAACTTTATGGACAAGAAGTCCAATGGAAACATGTTCAAACAAAGATTGAATAACAGTTAGAAACTGTAGACTCCACATTGATTGACTGCTTGTTTGAAGTCTGCCATGTGGAAGAATTTATGTGGACAAATCTTGATTAGCTGTTTAATTAGCCCAAATTTTCATTGATTCCGATAAGAATTTGAACCTGTTCTTTTTTATCAGAGGACTGGTTGATGGATACAAGTGATAAAATTGAACAGCCAGGGTACAATCGAATCAGATCGTCTCCTCCTACCTGTGACCAAAATCTCAGGTAACAATCGAAAATGTCTCACGTATTTGTTCTACGTGTTGATTCTAAAATCAAGAATAGAATGTGCTAAACATGATTGCGGGTGGGGGCTTAGATATAGTACTGCTACTTTTAAGAAAATGAACCAAGAAGCCACATCCTTTAGTTAGATAGTTACCTAAATCATTGGCCTACTTTTTTGCCATGTTTAGAAACAGCTCATTTGAGATCGGCATAAAAAGTTTCCATCTCTTTGTTGGGCCTTTTGGAGTAAAATAGTTGACAATTAGTGAACCAAAAAAGCAAATTCAGTAAAGTTGAAAAGTATACTTGTATATGATCACAATAATTATGATATGTGGCCTGATCCAACTTTTTCTAATAGTTTTATAGAGTTGAATTTTTTTTGTTAATTTAGATAAACATCTTAACGTTTTTCTATCAATAGGATGTTCGTCGGGACATGGAACGCAGGGGGTAAGTCGCCAGACGATGGAGTAAACCTGACCGATTGGTTGAAAACTAAAGCACAGGCTGACATATATGTACTAGGGTGAGTAAATCTTGATTCTTGATCAACCTAGTGTTCAATATGATCATCCTTTTGATGTTTTTAACATCTCGACTATTTTCCTAATGTTTGTTTGGTTGTAAAATTCCATACAGGTTTCAGGAGATTGTTCCTCTAAATGCAGGCAATGTGTTAGGACCTGAAGATTGTGGGCCAGCTGCAAAGTGGATTTCTTTGATTCGTGGAGCCCTAAATGGTAACACGACTGATTCTACGCCCAAACAGTACTCGAGGGAGCATTCAAGTTCCAAACCACGAGTCAGCTTCTCGGATTTGATTGGGTTAGAGGAAGAGCTTTCTACACGAGGAGTTTCCGAGAGGTTTTCCCTCTTCGCACCCAACTCATGTTTGAATGAAGAGGGTTCACCTGGTCCATTTGATGAATCATCAAGATGTGGTACAGGACAACATCGATATAGCTTGGCAGCTAGCAAGCAAATGGTGGGAATCTTCCTTTGTGTTTGGGTTCGCAAGGACTTGTACGAGCATGTCAGCAGTGTTAAGGTGTCGTGCGTCGGAAGGGGTATTATGGGATACCTTGGAAATAAGGTATA
>JAYMSR010000594.1:0-13231 GCA_036897825.1 Plantago rigida | reverse complement strand
ATCGATTCAGTGCATACCGTTGCGATCCAATTCGCAAAATAAATTCACGAAATTGATGCATCAACAATCGTTCTTGAAGCAATATTTTTAGAAAATTAACAAACAGAAAGTATATGTTGATTTGAAAGTACTATATATTGCACTGCTTTTTCATATGCATTACGACATATTGGTATTTATTTAGATAAAGTCCATGTTTTCCGCACAGAGTCTTGTATACCTCCGTACTATCTTTTCTTCTTGCAATTTGGTCATGATGTAAGCTATTGATTAGTAGCTCTCACTGCTAGAATCCAACGCGACGTCGATCTGATCTGAGACGACTCTCAAGTTCATGATACAATCCACGACTTCCCTCATAGTTGGACGTTTAGGTACATGAGGCTCTATGCATCGGATTCCCAATTTGGTTAACAAGAGAGCGTTAGAATTGTCATAACCTCGTTCATGCTTAAAGCTCTCATGAACAACTGACATTTTTTTACTGTACTCTAACCGAGACAAGTCATCCAATGCAACAATACACTCCCC
Organism: Plantago rigida; assembly: GCA_036897825.1. Lineage (NCBI taxonomy): Eukaryota > Viridiplantae > Streptophyta > Magnoliopsida > Lamiales > Plantaginaceae > Plantago > Plantago rigida. Next base: position 12,700 of record JAYMSR010000594.1, on the reverse strand, counting down.
TCCATTGTTTGCATGTCCATGCACTCTCTTGGACAACAATGCAAGAAGGATAACTCCGTACGCATAGACATCAGATTTAGGAGATGTTAATTCTGTCAGACATCATTAGAAATGGCAGAAAATCAGCATGTATATATGATGGATAAATGAAATATGACATCAGATTTGTATGTATGTGATTCAAGAGTTTTTAGATGTTAGAGATGTAATGAGTAATAAACCCTCTAATAGAACGTGTGATATCTATTGTAGTAATCACATGTTATGTTAGATGGTATACCACCAGTCTCATGCACCTAACATTTAATAAACTGAGATTCAGATTCTACCACAATTGTATAAGAAAGTTATAAATGCATGAAATTTTGTGAGGCGGAGGAAGTGAGTAATTAAGTCTAAGAGGCATGGTATGAAATGTGATGGAGAAGAAAGATGTACATACCAGGAGGAGTATTCCAATCCATATATCCTGGTGAGTTCCAGATTAGCTTCTTCTTGGCATTTAGTTCTCCAATTATTCCCCCATACACACATCCGAAATCAAAGAGAATTGGGTTGAATTCCTACAACATCAGAAGTGGAGATACAAGTCTAGGTAAATGTAATATGTTGTCATCATTCAAAACAATAAAACCATTAAATGTTACTCCAAGAAATTCATGCATTCCTCTAATTCTAGGTGAAAAGTTTAAATAAATTGTAGTATTAAAGATAAAAATGTGATAAAAACTGTAATTTTAATGGTAAAATGATCATGCACTAAAATGAACTTACATGATCAATCATTATGTGAAGTGGACTAATGTTTCTTATTATATAGGGCTTGGCAAGATTATGAAGATAGTCCACCAAGCGAGCAAATCGTAGGGCAACCTCAATCCTTTCCGTCCAACCAAATCCATCTATTAAAACAATAATCATGTGGGACAAAGTCTAAAGATGTAAACTTAATAAAAAATCAAAGACAATTTATACTAATTGTGAGGTGCCATTCTCAATGTACGTACTAGTCACAAATTATGTGATATTCATGTGCGAGCTCATATAGACCACACATAATTTGTGAGTAGTGTTTGCATTGGGGCGACCAGTATAGTCCACCCGAATGCACCTACTATTCACAAACTATGTGGAATCTATATGTAATTTGCACGTGGATTCCATATAGTTTGTGAGTAGGGGGTGTATTGGGCGAGACCATGAATGACTTCAGATTGACATCTGACAAATTATTACCTTTGGTTATCATGTTATGCAGAGAATCCATTGATTTGAAATCATAAACAATTCCCGTGACCCCACCTTCATCACAATACCCAATAACATTTGCCACATTATTGTGCAAAGACACCAGAGGGTCCCTGAGGAGCATCACCTCTTCCTATAAAGAAATCAAAGCTACAAATTTGAGTTCAAAGTAAAATAATATATTAAGGTTGCGTTTGCTTACCATAGAAACAGGGGATGAGAGAACTATATTAGAAATAAGCACCCACCTTGACAAAGGTATGACGGCCTTGAGAATCATTTAGGCAGTTGGCCTTTTTGTTCCAGATCTTAATAGTAACCTCATATTTTTTGGGGCCCACACGCATCTGGCCTCGATAAACTTCACCAAATTGTGTCGAACCTATCTTGTTGTGCTCATTAAAATCATTGGTGAATCCTACCATCTGCTTCGGCATGAATGTTGAAGGTTCAACAAAATATCTGTTTAACTTGTAAGCATCCATCACCCGCTGTGAAGTTATGGGTCTTTCTATGAGATCTATAAATGCCAAAATACTCTAGTAAATTGATAAGGTAGATAGAAATTATCGCCCAAATGATTTAACAAAATCATTATTTATAACTACCACACTGCAAATTCCATGTAACTCATGATTAAGAAATTAAATTCACTCATTGAACACATTACAAAATACAATAAAACATTAATAACTTAATACTCCTTAGATATATAACCCCTTTCTCCCAACTCAAATCAACAAGAACATCTAGATAACCTCTCATTAATAAAAATGACGCACTCCCAACAATGTTAATTCATATAATTTATACCATAGATGATCGTGCTTAACATAAACTAAACCTATTGCATTTCTATTAGATATGATGTATCAATTCGATTAAAATTACTAAACCATAAAGAAATTAAGAAATTTAGGGGAAGAAAATGTACCGGATATAGGGAATAAATGAATTCCTGATTCTTGTCCGTCTTCGTGAAAACTCTCATCTTGGACATATGAAATCTGTGAAACGTTGACATCATTTCCCCCAATCCCGAGCTATGTTCTTGTTCCATGTCCGAAGAGACTGCCCGTCGAATTCCATCCTCTTCAATGGCCGTTGGGATTTCTTTCTCATTGGATCAACTATTCCTCGTGTTGTATGTGGAGTCCAAACCAGTCACCCACAACTTTTTGTCCCTTCTCACTAATTATTCTCTCTCGGTGGAAAAGGGTAAAAGCAGCAGAATACAGACGAAAAATCTTATTAAAAGGGAGGGAGAAGATGAATGCGTTTTAATTTAAATACATCTATGTATATCATGAACCAAATCCGACCCATGACAAAACTAAGACTAATGAACAAGATGTGAAGCCCGGGCGGAAAAGGTATAATAATAAAACATAGTATCATATTTTATTATTATACAAGTATAATATGTTTTTTTCCACCTAAACTCTACACTTTCTAGTTCGTGGAGTATAGCTCGCGAATTAAGATTTCTCAAATCTCTTTGGAGCGCGGCGCTCGATCGGAAATCGGAACTTGACTCAACCTAAAACTCTGTACCTCACTGTCACTCTCATTCTTCCTCACCTCCGGTGGAAAACAATCGCTGTACCTGGCCGTGGATAGTGCTCCGATCGATAACAGGTATTAAATCTCCGTTTCTCTGACTTTCGTTTTGTTTCTGGTAAAATTGCAATCGTATTGGTATTGTTTACTTCTCAATCAGTTTCAATTGATGTGTTTTGGATCAGTTTTCATTCCTTTCTGCGCATGTTTCAGTTCAAAATGTGTAGCTCATATCTGCAATCAACTTCATTTTGTTATCTCGCATCAAATTTGGCAGATTTTCGGAATTTGTTAAGCTGAATTACGCCCAAAGTTAGAAAACTGATTGTCAGACTTAGACACAGAAATGCTGAGAAAAAGAGTAGTTTCTCTGCTACCAGCATCATTCCGTGTTACTCAGACGAGTTGCCAAAAGCTGATATCTAGCTTCTCCCCGATACAACATGCTTTGCTGCAGTCTCAGCCTGGTGTCATGAAGCCGAGCTGTCAATTACAGACTGTTAGGGCTTATAGCTTGTTAGCGTTGAATGATTTGAGGGATAATCCTGGTGCAACACACCAGAAGACACGAAAGGGTCGTGGAATTGGTTCGGGCAAGGGGAAGACAGCTGGTCGTGGGCATAAGGGTCAAAAGGCCCGTGGCACTCATAAGTTTGGGTTTGAGGGAGGCCAGACGCCTCTTCGCCGCCGTCTCCCTAAGCGTGGTTTCAAGAATCCTTTCAGCCTCACATTTCAGGTATGCATGCCAGTTTGTTCATATTTATATTTATGTCAGATTTGAAGGTAAATTATTGATAATTTTGGTGATGTGGTTGTGCTAAGGTGTAGTATTATGAATGGAATATTGTGGTGAGATCAATTGTATTCTTTGCTGAATGCTTGTTTGTATATGTACTATATGGTTAATTCCTGTGACATTCTTTACGTAGTATCTAATGGTTACTGACTGAATCTGATTTATATGTTGGCTCCTATCATTTTCCTTAGAGATGGTCACCTCTTTGTATGTCTAAGGACGTATTTGGTCGCTGAACTGCAGTCTTTAATCCCTATTATAGATATAACCTATTTTACTGTAACGTTTGGAGTTTTTGCAAGATACCATTTATTCTCGGTGAAGTAATTGTAACATAGGAAAGGGCGAGATGTCCAGGCTGTGTTGAATTGATGATTTTTTTTTAATATAAGGTGTTATTATGTTTTGTCCATAGATTATGAAATATATCATCTTGGTAGCAGACTTGAATCAGTCTAACTCTTTTTGTGCAGTAGTACGGATTGGCTGATTGAGACCCCAGCTGTAGATTTGCATAAATGTGGCAAGATATCCGTGTCCATTTGCTATATGCACAAAGTTGCAGACTTGTTAATCCGTTTTCTCTTCTCCCTCCTCTTTTATAGTAGTTCATAGCTAATCTGTGGATCTTTGTTGAAATGGAGTACTCCCGAGTGATCTTATGTGCTGATGATAAACATATTATTGTTTCATGTATTAGATAAAGATGTAACGAATGTACTCATTTTGGATAAGCACACCTGTTTGCAATTAGTATTGAAGATGGTTTAGTGTACTTAATCTGGTATATGATAAGATGTCTCTATATTATCTACATGTATGAAGTTCACCTGTAAACTGTTCCTCTAAACCACTTGATGACCACAACTGTCTACAAGTCACATTTATGTGCAAGATATAGATTGAGCTTTGATCTTTGGATAAGCTTGGTTCGATTCTTCATATCTCTCCGTGTGAAACCAAAAGGAAATATTGATTATTGCAATTTTTAAGAATATGATTGCTGACTGTGTCAGAGCCGTCTCAATATATGTAGGGATGATTATAAATTACAAACACCCTATCAATTATGTGAAGTCCGATACATTTTCATTACACCAACCTACCTGATGCTTCTAAATTGACCGTTTGGTCATTCACTGAAATGGAAACACAATATGAAACAATGTAAACATATAATTAACCTTAAACTGATGTTTCACCTATACGTTAATAACATAATAAAAGTGATATTTAGTTAACTAGTTCCATTTTTTTGCCTCGAGATTTGCAACTTTTTTGAAAATCTTGGCTTGAGTTTAGTTGATCTTGCTTATAGGGTCAGTATCCAATTTCAGGTTTTATGTTCCTGGGGTTCATGCTTCAGATTGCAGTCAATAAAAAGCACATTTCTCTTTCTTAATCTAATGAATCTCGCTACTTTTGCAGCCATGTGGCTTGGGAAAAATTGCAAGACTCATAAATGCTGGAAAGATAGATTCTTCCGAATTGATCACAATGAAAACCCTCAAAGTAAGCATTACTACATGATACAATAAACTTCCATGATTCACTTTCAGTATTATTTGATATCAGAGAACATGTTGTTGGCTCTAGGATACAAGGGCTATAGGAAAGCAAATTGGTGATGGAGTCAGATTGATGGCACGTGGATGTGATGAGATAAAATGGCCCATCCATCTTGAGGTAAATTGTTTTTGTAATTACTACTTGTACTCCTCTTTCTTATATTATTATGTTACATGTTTTGTCTTATTTCTATTCTTGTAGTTCTTCTTTCCTTTTCCGACGTATATTTATTATATATGCGCAACTGTTTTATGCATAACCAATACTTAAGGGGCATAACCAATACTTAAGGGGCATTTCAGCTTTACTTGAAACGAATTAGGAAGCCCGGACATCTTTTTTTTAGTTTCAGTCAGATACTACTGTTATAGAGCCATATTTAGCTCCCTCCCAATTTTTAATTCTGAAATATGAATAGCTTATATATACGCCAAGGTAGTTATTTTATTACAACTCATGCTTCCTGAGATAGTTGTTTTAGTAGAGTCTAGTACAAAATGTTTCCTTCTCTCGCTTACTTTTTTTTGGGTAAGATTTCATATTATGGTGGCATGCGGGTGCCCGCGTGCCACCATGCCTATATAAATAAACTAATATTCCCTGCGTCCCGGATTCAACTTTCCCGGGCCCGGACACAAGTTTCAAGAGAAGAGTGAATAAAATATGAGAGATGTTAATAAAGTAGGTTAGAGATTGAATAAAGTAGAAGATATATCTTCCATTAAATGATGAGAAGTTAAAATTGGGACGTCCAAAATGGAATGGAATGTGAGAAGTTGAATTCGGACGAAGAGTATATTAACTTTTTAATGGCTTGATAACAATAATACACGGGAAAGAAAGATTGTTCAGAAACTAAACATTGGATATACATGTTATAAAAGAATCATCCCAAACCTGCCCAATTGTTTACGGTGAACCTTCAAGGGTAATTGATAAAAAATAGTAACAGAGCTGTGGCATGAAAAAAGGCAACGTATTTTTATAAATCTAATCGAAACTTAAAAGGGTTAAAAAAAATCTCATGATCATCATTCTAACTGAAGCAATTGTCGAGAACAGCTCTATTGCAGGACTCACAACACAAATTGAGTGCACATTTTGTGAAAATCTCATCATCGCTAAACCAACCTGCAGAAATTGCACTCATCCCCTAACTAAACTACACATAATAATGAAAGGGTTACTATGAGTATAGGTTGTATAGAGACCTACATTAGAATATGGACATCCCAACCCCTTTATGTACCTCATAACATGTTTTAGGATTTCAATATGTGCTAAAAAATAAACCGTTAACCAAACAACCTCCTCACGAAAAAATTGTTGAACATGGCCGTGCTTGAACTTAGACAGACTTGAAGTTAGAAAGGCCCCAATAGATACAACAAATAAAATGGAAAGATTATTAGATGAAAAAAATACCGCATAATTAGTAAAAACAACTCACTTGATTTGTATACCACTGACTTTTGGTAAAGAGTAGAGAATCTATTTGTAAAATTTACAGCTAAAGAGTAAAGAATCTATTTGTATACCACTGACTGTTGGTCCAATGAACAAATGGTCTTGGAAGAAATAATAGAGGAAAAATCAATTCTTTTGAGCTTATCATCAAGCAGTTAGAGATAGTAAGTTTCTCCACAACCACGCTGACTTCTTGACAACCTGAATCCCTCTTCCTTAATTTTAGAAACTTAACAGATAAAATAGAAAAAGAAATTGCTACAGAACTTGGATTTCAATATCCAGGTAAAATAATGATCAATTAAATAGTAGGGTTACAGATTGTGAGATTTGTTGTCCCTTGATCTGTGTATGCTTTCCACCTTTGGACAACTGAATTCTGATTTGATGCACTTGTCTGGCAGAAGTTATGCAGTAGATATCTGAGATTTAATTTGGACATATAACAGGCCTGAGAATAATTTGGACATGGTCTGGTTTATGCCAATCTATTGTAGATGTAACAGAGTTATGAATATGTTCGGCCGTTGAGTAGAGTTTGTGTTGAAACTTGCAAGGTTGAGTAGAGTTGGCGAATGATACTGTGAACTGAATCTGTGTTTTTTACTTGGTAATAGTTTATCTTCCTTCATTTGAGTAATATTTACAGGAGGCTCGAATTTTGTTTTTCCATCTTTTTTTTTCCTTCCTAAATCAGGTATCAAGGGTAACTGTGAGAGCAAAAGCAGCAGTTGAAGCTGCTGGTGGTTCAGTAAGAAGAGTGCACTACAACAAATTGGGACTACGAGCATTGCTGAAGCCCGAGTGGTTTGAAAAAAAGGGGAGGCTTCTCCCTAAGGCAGCAAGGCCTCCACCCAAACTCAAAGACAAAGTTGATAGTATTGGACGTCTGCCTGCCCCAACCAAACCAATACCGTTTTCTCCCGAGGAAAAAGAAGCCACGGTTGCTTAAATGGTGTGACAGGTTACACATAAATTGCAAGGCGTGCACAGATTTATCACAGAGCGTTTCACATGGTTCCAGCTTAATAATCAGCCTATTTTCTTATGGTTGGGCGAGGACCCTTGAAATACTTTGGGACAATTTGTGAACTTGGTGCAGTAGTGTGACGGCTAAATTTGAATGGCGTCTTGTTTATGCAAGGATAATACCAAATCTCTGACTTGTGGTCATGACCATCACTTTTCACATGGAACTGAAACACTTACCTCATCCTTTAGACTCTCTCTTTTAGTAAACGTGCAATTTATGTCTTCGTCTGTAAGATCACCTTGTATTGGTGATTTTATACTTAAAGCCGAAAATGTTTTATAATCATAAGTTTTCATCTGTACGATTGCCTGTATCAGTGGTTTTATATTTGACAATTCGAAGACGAGAATGGCTAGAGGTTCAATCCTTGAGGGCCTGAGGCCTTCTTCCAAAACAGTAACATTATTATGAGCAGAAAGCTTTCAACATGACATATATTGAGCAAAAATCTTTCAGCTTGAGCTTGTATATTTTTCCTCGACTCTTTCCAAGATGAATATGTTCCCTTTGTCATCTCTCCCTATTCTCAAAGCATCATCAACATATCTGTCAACACAACAAACAAGCAACATTAGGTTGGACAACATGTTATTAGTTCATCCACAAACATTGTCTGCAGAAAAAACGGATTTGCAAGGTTATAAAATCGACAGACATACGTGATCTCAAGCCAGCCATGAGGATTAAAGATTCCGAGTAACATCTCATAGTTTTTCCGAAACACATTCATCAACTGTACAGAACACACATAACATAAACTCAGCAATACTACTGAAACAAAAAGGCTCCTGAGAAATCCAAAAAACTGTGTACCATACCTGTTCTGGGGTGATCATCGACTTGTTGTAAGTAATATCAACTCTCTGCACGAAAACATGTACGAAGTTGTTCATTCCTCTGCAAGTTGTCGTTCTAGATGTGACAAAGTATGTTGTAGCTGACAGTACTTACAGAAGGTGAGGCAGCTTTGAAGGAGGCATCAATCGTTAGCTGACCGCTCAACAGATTGAGACCTCTGGCACTGAACTTAATCACATTAACTGCTTTACCCTTGCTCATCACATAAAGCTCACGTTAGCATAGAAATCGACCCCTAATCGTTATGTGCACTAGAATCCTTATCTTAGTAGCTCTAATGTAATTAGCAACGGTTCGAGAGATATGATTAGTACCTCATCGATGATAATGTTCTGCAAAAAATCGCCTAAAGTGATGAAGTCTCGCAATCCCAGCTTAGTTCTTTTCGACCCCAGGATAGTAATCGTGCTGTATATCAGCTTCCATGCTCCACCTACCTACACTAGTATTATCATTTTGCACCAACACTTACTACTTGATAAACCAACAAAAAGATAGCTATGAGTCTATGACATTTTACTGAGATATTATTATGTTGCTGGTGCATTGCACCTTGTCAAGGCAAAGAGTTGACTGAGGATTAGGATTATGCGACTCCAAAAGCTCAACCAATCTCTCTATCTCACTTTTCTTTGTTGATTCAACACCAAATATCCCTCTGTCAATTCCTGCAGAAGCATTTCAATGTACAGAACACAGTAAAACAATAAGAAAGCTATCTAATCAAGAATCAAGAAACAATTTTTTTTTCTTCTTTAACATTACCTTGGAGAGAAGCAAAGAGGTCTTGTTTGAGTTGGGCTACAGTTTCATCATCATCACCATTACCATCATCAGAAGCTAATTGTTCTGTTTGGGCAGGAGAAGCTTTGGTAACAGAAATCACATAAGTGGCCTTTTCACCATATCTGATGGAGCACCAAGGGTGAGAAGCTTTCATTATCCCTGTTACGGCTCGGGTTTTTGGAGGGGACACGCGGGGAGATGGGATTGGTGGTTGGATGAACTTTGCTGTGGACATCCCTTCGAACAATAAGAATCTTGGTTCTAGTCTTCTAGTTCAGTTGTTGTGGCAGCAAGAAGATGATTAATGAAGTAGTTAGTTCGTAGAGTCAAAGACACATATAGCCCAAGATGTCATTTTTGTACAACTCCATAGTACAAGATTGTAATCTGGTCACACATACTCCATCCGTGTCCTGGAGGTCCCGTCACAAGTTTCGAGAATAGTGAATAAAATAATAAAAATATTTTACATTAAAATGATGGAGTTGAAATTTTGAAATGTGATAAGTTGTACCTAGTATTAGTTAGACCTAATTGAAGACATATAGTAGAATATAGTAGTAGTGCTGCCAGTGGGATCACATGGAAGAGAAACATAAGTAGCATAATTGATAAATCACACTTATGTCAGAAACAGTGAGATCCCATAACTAAAAATCAGATATTTTCTCTTAAAAGCTAAAACATACACTACATTAGTATCATTTCCCATTCACGAACAATGTGGAATGAATAAAGATGAACAGAAATGGCAAAGTGTGTTCTTAGCAAAAAGTGAAATGAATGTAAGACTGTTGAAATATTTACCGCAAGTAGGTTTTGCTTCTGGATGTTGTTATAAAGCCCAATCTCGAAGTTTTGATAAAATCAATTACAGCTTTGGTAAGTGACACAGAAGCAGCGATAGATGACTGATTTAGATTGTTTTTCCTCGTCTTCTTCGTCCTGGCGCATTGAATTGTGGCGAACAATCAAATTGGGGTTGCTTAGAGTCGCAGAGGGGATGTGTTGTTTTTGTATGTGTCAAACGACACGTTCTTTGTGCGATCTGGTTAATGACACTTGTTTCATTCAATGCCAGGTTTTCCTATTCATCTTTCAACAAACAAAATCGACTAAACAGATAGAACCGAGGAGTTAAGGAGTCATCTTTGATCAGAATGCAAAGGATTAAACATGCACCAAATTTGTTAACTAGGGAAATGATGTTCAATTTTGGGTGTCCTAAAGACCGAAAGTGTTCAGCTTATAATGGCACTTGGTTACATGTGTGCCCTCTTGAGTTTCAAAGGAATTACCGGTCGATCCAAATCACATTTCCAACAATGGCATAGTTTTCTACATTCAAGCTTTGCAGTAACACAGAACAGTCTCAGAGGATCAACAGAGAAAGTAGAAGTAGATCACCAGGAAAGCATATATTGATAATAATAGAATAACTTCTCAAGAAAGATATTATAGATGTACTAGATTACAAGCCATGATGCTAATCGAACAGAGCCAACTCCGAATTATTTTGCATTCAAATCATTACTGCAGTTTTGCAGCATGTATGGTTAGGTAAGTGTATCTTATTTTAAGTAGCAGCTTGAGATATTTGAGCTTCTTGCTGCTGCTTCCACTGCTCTGGTGTTACAGCTTTAGTGATCGAAAGTGCGTGAATTTCTTTCATCTCCTCTACTAGAGCAGCATTTACCATCCGATGCCTCTCCAGCAACCTTTTCCCTTCAAATTGTTCAGATACAATCTCAACAGCGAAACTCGCACCACATCTGATTAAAAGTTGGATATGTATCAGTTAAGGTGATCTGCTAAATCAATTCAAATTCCAACTAAATCAATATCAGAGTGTGAACTTACCCTCCAGAAGTGTCGATGACTTCCTGCAATGGAGTAGATAGTAAAAAAGAGAAAGATAAGATAGATCAGCATCCCCGTATTAAACAATTCCAGTAACACCAGTAAAACATAACATAATTGAGGCCTGATAAGAGTATTCAGGGGGGAAAAAGAAAGAGAAAATGGTTGAACTATGAAGAGAACAGAAACGAATAGGCAAAACATCACCCCTACTTATTTTGGTCACTCATACTCAGAAGGAAATGTGCCCTAACCTTCTGCTATCCACTCATTAAAAAACTTCATATATCCATCCCAATGCAACATACAGTCTAGTGGATTGTGATTATGACAAAACAAATACACTGGAAATAGAGGTTCTTGGTAAAAGCATATAAGTACCCAGGATCAGAAACACACGACAGCACGGCTGTTCAAATAGATGACATGGGTGCTAAATATGTTCTCCAAAACCAAGAACTTTGATAAAGTGAACAATCTACCTTCATCTCTCTCGACTACTCCATTAGAAAAACCTTCGTGAATGACACAAAATCACAGTATTAAGCTACATTATTGAATGATCACAAGTATCTCGCCTACAGAATGTTAACTCAACACAGAAACAACTTCCTCATCTCCTATCATTTTCGAACAAATCATTCTATTATACCCCTGTAAGCATTACATAAAACTCCCCTCGACTTCACAAACATCAGCTTGATAACGGTAAACGTATTCAAATCGACACCGGAAAAATGGGTTCTATAAAGCCCCTTCTGCTTCGTTTTAAACCAATCAAGAATCCGCAAGGTCCGAACTTTTTAAGCTCATTAACTTCACAATTGCAACATAATCCTATTCTGAATTACTAAAATCCCAGCCAGTTCAGAAACTAAAATCCTTGCAGCTCATAGACACTAGAATCACAGCTCCTTAACGAAAAACCGGACTTTTCAGCTACCATAAAAACCAAATAATTCAATGCAATCAACCAATTGACAAATTCACAATCAAAATAAAACGATACACAATCAAATACCAAATTCAACAATAACTGAGAGCGAAAAGTAAACTGTAAGCGATGAAAGGAAGGATGATTACGAGATGAGAAGAGCTGAGCTTTGACTGAAGGGTTGACTGAACCTGCTCTTTGGTCACCGTCATCTCTCTGTAACTATCTGTGCGTTGCTTATAAGCTTCAGCTCTTTTCTTGCAATACAGTCACTGATGGAAGAAGAATCAGGATTCAAGAACTAGTTCGTGATGAATTTGTATCATGTCTCTTTGGGCCGAGACCAAAAAATAGGTCCAGCTTCACAGAGTCCAGTAGTGAATCGGATCTCTATCCGATCCAATCGGGTTTTGGATTAATCCGAAATTTCGGAGGAAGTACATTATAAGCCTGGGAACATGTTTTAGTTTAGTCTATATTTAGCACTAAATTATCAGTTCGATGAACTTATTTTCAAAATAAGCATTTTTACGTGAACCAGGAAGTTTATTAGAAAATAAAATAGTACACCTGCTGATTTGTTTTGTTT
>JAYMSR010000593.1:0-13236 GCA_036897825.1 Plantago rigida | reverse complement strand
CTCTTACTCCTTTTGTGTAATGTTTAAATGTCGAATAGACTTCTTTGTATGACATTATCCCAATCTTTGATTTTTTTAATCTCTCGAGTGGAGTTGTTCGTATGTTGTTTATCCCACACCTTTTGAGTTTCGTTTAACTCTCAAGTAGAGTTTTTTGTTTGTTATCATATTTCCCCTCCGATGTGTTGTTTAAATGTTAAATTGACTTCAACATTTTTAATTATCCCACTCCTTTATTATGTTGTTTTACTCTTGTGTAGAGTTTAACATTTGTTGTTTATCTCACTCCTTATGTGTGTGGTTTAACTCTCAAGTAGATTTCTTCGTTTGTGATACTCTTACTCCTTCTGTGTATTGTTTAAATCTCGAATAGACTTCTTCGTCTGACATTATGCCACTCCTTTAGTGTGTGGTTTAACTCTCAAGTAGAGTTATTCGTTTGTTGTTCATCTCTATCCAAAGTGTGTTATTTATATCTCACAAGTAGATTTGTTCGTTTGTTGTGTATCCCTCTCCTTTTGTGTTGTGTTTAACTCTCAAGTAGAGTTTTTCGTTTGTTGTTTATCCCACTCCTTTTGTGTTCTGTTTAACTATCAAGTAGAATTTTTCATTATTTTATTACCCATCCGATGTGTTGTTTTTTACCCCTTTTGTGCATTGTTTCAATCTGGAATAGTCTTCTTCGTTTGACATTATCCACTCCTTTAGGGTGTTGTTAACTCTCAGGTAGAGTTACTCGTTTGTTGTTCATCACTCTCCAAAGTGTGTTTTTCATATCTCTCAAATAGAGTTGTTCGTTTGTTCTTTATTGAACACCTTTTGTGTTTTGTTTAACTCTCAAATAGAGTTCTCCGTTTGTTATTTTATTACCCCTCTTGTGTGTTGTTCAAATATTAAATTGATTTCTCCGTTTATAATTATTCCACTCCGTTTATTGTGTTGTTCAATTCTCTAGTAGAATTTTACCTTTGTTATGTATTCCACTCCTTACGTGTGTTGTTTAACTCTCAAGTAGAGTTCTTCGTTTGTGATACTCTTACTCCTTCTGTGTATTGTCTAAATCTCGAATAGACTTCTTCGTATGACATTATCCCAGCACTTTGATGTGTTGTTTATCTCTCGAGTGGAGTTGTTCGTTTGTTATTTAGTCCACTCTTTTGTGTCTCGTTTAACTCTCAAGTAGAGTTTTATGTTCGTTATTTTATTACCCCTCTGATGTGTTGTGTAAATGTCAAATTGACTTCTTCATTTGTAATTATCCCACTCCTTTATTGTGTTGTTTAACTCTCGGGTAGAAGTTTACCTTTGTTGCTTATCCCACTCCTTATGTGTGTGGTTTAACTCTCAAGTAGAGTTCTTCGTTTTTGATACTCTTACTCCTTCTATGTATTGTTTAAATCTCGTATAGACTTCTTCGTTTGACATTATCCCACTCCTTTAGTGTGTCGTTTAACTCTCAAGTCGAGTTATTCGTTTATTGTTTATCCCACTCCTTTTGTGTTTTGTTTCACTCTCAAGGAGTTTTTCATTATTTTATTACCCCTCCGATGTGTTGGTTAAATCTACAATTAACATCTCTATTTGTAATTATCCCACTCATTTATTGTGTTGTTTAACTCTCGAGTAGAATTTTACATTTTTTTTTTGGTTCCCACTCCTTATATGTGTGGTTTAACTCTCAAGTAGAGTTCTTCGTTAATGATACTCTTACTCCTTCTGTGCATTGTTTAAATCTCGAATATAATTCTTCGTTTGACATTATCCCACTCCTTTAGTATGTTGTTTAACTCTCAAGTAGAGTTATTCGTTTATTGTTTATCCCACTCATTTTGTGTTTTGTTTCACTCTCACGGAGTTTTTCATTATTTTATTACTCCTCCGATGTGTTCTTTAAATCTCCAATTAACTTCTCCATTTGTAATCATCCCACTCCTTTATTGTGTTGTTTAACTCTCGAGTAGAATTTTATATTTTTTTTGGTTCCCCCTCCTTATGTGTGTGGGTTTAACTCTCAAGTAGAGTTCTGCGTTAGTGATACTCTTACTCCTTCAACGTATTGTTCAAATCTCGAATAGACTTCTTCGTTTGACAATATCCTACTCCTTATGTGTGGTGTGTAACTCTCACGTAGAGTTCTTCGTTTGTGATATTATTACTCCTTTTGTGCATTGTTTAAATCTCGAATAGACTTCTTCATTTGACATTATCACACTCCCTTAGTGTGTTGTTTAACTCTCAGGTCGAGTTATTCGTTTGTTGTTCATCCCTCTCCAAACTGTGTTTTTTATATCTCTCAAGTAGAGTTGTTCGTTTGCTCTTTATTCAACACCTTTTGTGTTTTATTTAACTCTCAAGTAGGTTCGTCGTTCGTAATTTTATTACTCCTCTTGTGTGTTGTTTAAATCTCAAATTGACATGTTTGTTTGTAATTGTCCCACTCCCTTTATCTTATTGTTTAACTCTCGAGTATAATTTTACATTTGTTGTGTATCCCACTCCTTATGTGTGTTGTTTAACTCTCAAGTAGAGTTCTTCGTTTGTGATACTCTTACTCCTTCTGTGTATTGTTTAAATGTCGAATAGACTTCTTTGTAAGACATTATCCCAATCTTTGATGTGTTTTTTATCTCTCGAGTGGAGTTGTTCGTATGTTGTTTATCCCACACCTTTTGTGTTTCGTTTAACTCTCAAGCAGAGTTTTTTGTTTGTTTTTTTATTTCCCCTCCGATGTGTTGTTTAAATGTTAAATTGACTTCTACATTTATAATTATCCCACTCCTTTGTTATGTTGTTTTACTCTTGAGTAGAATTTTATATTTGTTGTTTATCCCACTCCTTATGTGTGTGGTTTAACTCTCAAGTAGAGTTCTTCGTTTATCATACTCTTACTTCTTCTGTGTATTGTTTAAATCTCGAATAGAATTCTTCGTTTGACATTATGCCACTCCTTTAGTGTATTGTTTAACTCTCAAGTAGAGTTATTCGTTTGTTGTTCATCCCTATCCAAAGTGTGTTGTTTATATCTCACAAGTAGAGTGGTTCGTTTGTTGTTTATTCAACTCGTTTTGTATTTTGTTTAACTCTCAAGTAGAGTTCTTCGATCGTCATTTTATTACTCCTCTTGTGTGTTGTTCAAATATGAAATTGATTTCTCCGTTTGTAATTATCCCACCCCATTTATTGTGTTGTTTAAGTCTCGAGTAGAATTTTACATTTGTTGTGTATCTCACTCCTTATGTGTGTTGTTTAAATCTCAAGTAGAGTTCTTCGTTTGTGATACTCTTACTCCTTCTGTGTAATGTCTAAATCATGAATAGAATTCTTCGTATGACATTATCCCAGTCCTTTGAGGTTTTGATTATCTCTGGAGTGGAGTTGTTCGTTTGTTGTTTATCCAACTCCTTTTGTGTTTCGTTTAACTCTCAAGTATAGTTTTTCATTTGTTGTTTATCCCACTCCTTTTGTGTTTTGTTTAACTCTCAAGTAGAATTTTTCATTATTTTATTACCCATCCGATGTGTTGTTTAAATCTCAAATTAACTTCTCCATTTGTAATCATCCAACTCCTTTATTGTGTTGTTTAACTCTCGAGTAGAATTTTACATTTGTTGTTTATCCTACTCCTTAAGTGTGGTGTTTAACTCTCATGTAGAGTTCTTCGTTTGTGATACTCTTACTCCTTCTATGTATTGTTTAAATCTCGTATAGACTTCTTCGTTTGACATTATCCCAATCTTTGATGTGTTTTTTATCTCTCGAGTGGAATTGTTCGTATGTTGTTTATCCCACACCTTTTGTGTTTCGTTTAACTCTCAAGTAGAGTTTTATGTTTGTTATTTTATTTCCCCTCTGATGTGTTGTTTAAATGTTAAATTGACTTCTACATTTATAATTATCCCACTCCTTTGTTATGTTGTTTTACACTTGAGTAGAATTTTACATTTGTTGTTTATCCCACTCCTTATGTATGTGGTTTAACTCTCAAGTAGAGTTCTTCGTTTTTCATATTCTTACTTCATCTGTGTATTGTTTAAATCTCGAATAGACTTCTTCGTTTGACATTATGCCACTCCTTTAGTGTGTTGTTTAACTCTCAAGTAGAGTTATTCGTTTATTGTTCATCCCTATCTAAAGTGTGTGGTTTATATCTCAAAAGTAGAGTGGTTCGTTTGTTGTTTATTCAACTCGTTTTGTATTTTGTTTAACTCTCAAGTAGAGTTCTTCGATCGTCATTTTATTACTCCTCTTGTGTGATGTTCAAATATAAAATTGATTTCTCCGTTTGTAATTATCCCACCCCATTTATTGTGTTGTTTAAATCTCGAGTAGAATTTTACATTTGTTGTGTATCGCACTCCTTATGTGTGTTGTTTAAATCCCAAGTAGAGTTCTTCGTTTATGATACTCTTACTCCTTATGTGTAATGTCTACATCTCGAATAGACTTCTTCGTATGACATTATCCCAGTCCTTTGATGTTTTGTTTATCTCTGGAGTGGAGTTGTTCGTTTGTTGTTTATACCACTCCTTTTGTGTTTCGTTTAACTTTCAAGTAGAGTTTTTCATTTGTTGTTTATCCCACTCCTTTTGTGTTTTATTTAACTCTCAAGTAGAATTTTTCATTATTTTATTACCCATACGATGTGTTGTTTAAATCTCAAATTAACTTCTCCATTTGTAATCATCCCACTCCTTTATTGTGTTGTTTAACTCTCGAGTAGAATTTTACATTTGTTGTTAATCTCACTCCTTATGTGTGTGATTTAACTCTCAAGTAGATTTCTTCGTTTGTGATACTCTTACTCCTTCTGTGTATTGTTTAAATCTCGAATAGATTTCTTCGTCTGACATTATGCCACTCCTTTAGTGTGTCGTTTAACTCTCAAGTAGAGTTATTCATTTGCTGTTCATCCCTATCCAAAGTGTGTTATTTATATCTCACAAGTAGAGTTGTTCGTTTGTTGTTTGTCACACTCCTTTTGTTTTCTGTTTAACTCTCAAGTAGAATTTTTCATTATTTTATTACCCATCCGATGTGTTGTTTAAATCAGAAATTAACTTCTTCATTTATAATTATCCCACTCCTTTATTTATTTATTTATTTTTAAAATAGAGAGCAAGAGCTCTCGAATATTTTATAACTCATGGCGGTTTGAATGAACCCGTAAACATCAAGTACTTGTTACATATTACATGCCAGGCAAAATACACAAAATTACAAATTCGAGTTTCAACTGCATACTCATAGCAAGTATGAAATCTCCCAAGGTTAGGAATTCTTCTTTCTTTGGATTCTACATTCTCCTTGTACAGTTCAAGGATCTTCTTCCGTTCGACATAGCATCTGTAGCTCAGTAAAATATCCAACTTGCATTTCCAATACGTAATGTGTTCACATCCACAAGCAACAAATCTGACCGATTTAACAGTGTAATGTGTACTCTTCCAAGGTAAAAGAATCATGCAGATACATACTACACAATGTGCACAAAGACAGCTCATATTCCAACAAAACTTGCATTTTACCTCATCTAATAACCAACATTGTTCAACTATACTTCTTTTACACAGTTCAGAGATATCCTTAACATACATTTCAAAGACAAAGTAATGTCTCAAGATAAACAGTCTAGAGTGATCCTGAGAATGATAACTGCTCAAGGCAAATAACCAGGGAGGTAAACAATTCAAATAACCTGGCCCATAGACCTGATAGTTGCTAAGGAACCTCATTTTACTTGTTTTAGGTGTGTGCAATGCAGAAGCAGATAGTGTACCTAACAAAGGGAAAGACCTAAAGAGTAGACAAGTTCTGTATCTAGTGGAGGAAGAGGGAGAGATACTCCTCCTAGAACCAAGAAGGAACAGCTGTAAGATGTATTCAAAAAGAACCAGACCTGACTCAATGAAAATGGGATGGAACGCAAGTCTAGACTTAGCCAAATCAGAGTCACCCTCCCTATATGAAAAAAGCCAAGCAAGAATGCATATAAAACCAGTCTCTCCAAGCTGGGAATACATCCAAAGGAAGTGCAATGCAATATCTACCCACCCCAAATCTATCCCATATAAAGAGACTCCAGCAATATCAATTACTAGGGAAAGAGTCACCTCAACACAGAAAAAGATAAACTCCTCAGTTACACTTTCAAGAAAAGGGAGGAGTAACTTGAAATCAGAAAACCACCAAAAGACCCTACTGTCTTCCCAGACCAGAGAAAATATTTTTTTAATCTCTGTAGAAGCTAATTTTCTGTTTTTGGCTTCTTTCCTATCCTTTTTTAACCCCTGAAAATTGTCCAAATTGGATCTTTTGTAAATCTGGGAAGATACTAGTGCAGATCCTGTTCTGTTTTCAGATCTTTTGCCTTTTTTTTGCACAATATCTTTCTTTTTTCTTTTTTGGCTTTTACTGAAGAATTCAAAGGGGATTTCTACAACCAAGAAGGTCCAGATGTCATAGCCACAGTTTGGCAAGCAATACCAACAAGTAACAAATCCAAGAAACTCTAATCTAGAGAGTAAAATATACAACCAGTTTTTTGCAACTGACAAAAAATTCCTTTTTCCACAAAGAAGGTCCTGAAACTGATTTCTTTTCAGAGCACCAAAAGGCTCAACAAGTCTTTCAAAGTGCACAAGAGCTAGGAGGGGGGAAGAGAGTTGGATCAAGTGTGCAATTTCATCATTTCCAAGGGAAAGATTATACAATTTACTATCTAGAGATGTAAATTGCATAATCTTTCTAGGGAGAGAGGTATACCTGCATTCCAAAGAAGTATATACTTCATAGAAACTGCCTCCACTATAAAAATAGTGTTGCTGATTCTCAGTATAGAGATGACATTTTCTGGAGATCCATTTTGTTGTGTCTGTCTTGACCAATAGGAATTTGCACCATTCTGATGGATAGTTCATTGTACCTGAGACACAATAAGTAGTAGAGTTCAGTTGTTTATTCATTTAGGAATTCTCAAGTAGGGGTAACCAGTATTATCAGAGTGAACAAGAACTTTGAGAGAGGGGTGGCATTCCCCAATCAGAACTTCCCTGTTATAATGTAGCTTTAGTGCTTCTTTTGCCAGAAAATCTGCTGGAGCATTGCCTTCTCTATGGATATGTTGGAAATGACTCTCCATGGTTTTTAATAGGCTCCTGATTTGTTGGTAAGTACCATGATTTTTCCAGTGTACAAACTTATGGATGGGCTGTAAAGTTTGGATCACACTGAGTGAATCAGATTCAGTGATGACTTTAAGATGTCCCAAGGATTTGCACAATTGCAAACCTAGAAGGATTGCTTCAAGTTCAGCTTCAAAGACAGATTTCCTGCCTATGCAATTTTGAAAAACTTTAATGACTCTACCATAAGAGCATCTGATCAGACCAGCTCCAGCCGCCTGATTGGTCCCAGGGTGTACAGCAGCATCAGTGTTAAGCTTAACCCAGGAGTTGGGAGGTCTTTCCCAGGTGATAAGCATAAGAGGTTTCAAAATTGGCCTTTTCAGTTTACACCCCCATAATTCTGCAAGAGATAGATCCCCTTTCCATACTGAAACTGGGACATTGAAGGAGTGATGAATGAGCTGAATGCTTTTTAAAGTCATAGAGATAATCTTGTGGGTAGTTATCTTAAGTGCTCTATACTTTGCATCATTCCTAGCTTTCCATGCTGTCCAAGCTATCAGCAAAGGAATAAGACATCTGATATGTCCTTCCTTCCCTGAAGGAGATGAGTGTTTCCAGGCATTAAATCTTTGGGCCAAGGTATGATGCAATAGGCAAGGTACCAAAGTAAGATTAGAGAACCATTCCCAGGCCTTATGGACAGCAGGGTTATACAATAGCACATGCTCTAAGGTTTCAACTTGGTGACAGCATTGGCATTTGGATGCCAAGTATATGCCTTTTCTCTGAATAATGCAGTCCACAGGGAGCCAACCTTGAAGACATTTCCACCAAAATATGGAGATGGTAGGTGAGATGTAGGGGCTCCAAATAGATGAGAAGTGGGACAGCTCAGGCTTAGTACTTCTAACCAAGTTTCTGGCAGTAGCTGTT
The DNA here is from genome assembly GCA_036897825.1 of Plantago rigida. Classification (NCBI taxonomy): domain Eukaryota; kingdom Viridiplantae; phylum Streptophyta; class Magnoliopsida; order Lamiales; family Plantaginaceae; genus Plantago; species Plantago rigida. The sequence continues at coordinate 5,176 of JAYMSR010000593.1, read as the reverse complement.
TTGAATTGTCCATCCTTAGACAATTTCCAGAGAGGAAGAGCTTGAGATTCCATACAATCAGACATATTCAGTACTATCCAAGTCTTTTCCTGTATAGGAAGACTATCAAGCTTATTCAAATCCCACCTATCTCCCTGGAACCAAGATTGAACTAAGGAATAGTCCAATTGGCCAGTAGGAAGGCAAGATTGGAACTGTTCCACAGACAAGTGAGGGTTCCAGTGGTCATACCAACAATACAGGTTACCTGTTCCAACAGTCCAAAACATATTCTCCTGAGCTACCTGACACACACCTTGCAATCTTCTCCAGATTGGAGAATCAGAAGGTTTAAAAGTTCTTTTACCAGGAAAAATATTGTAACCATACTTCTTGTTCATAAAATGAGCCCAAAGAGACAAGTTTTCCCTAAACCTGAACCACAACTTCAAAGAGAAGGCTTTGGACATATCAAGCAAACTATAAACATTTAAGCCAGACTCTGAGACAGGATAGCAAACATTTTTCCACTTTGTCCAATGAATTTTCTTTGAACCATTTAGGGAACCCCAAAAGAACTTAGCAAAGATTTGCTCAATTTCTGCAAAAACTGATTTAGGAGGGAGAAGTACTTGGAGTAAGTACACAGGTAAAGCATTTAAAACACTTTTAATCAAAGTATATCTACCTCCTTGTGACATCAATTCTAAGTTCCACCCAGAAAATTTTCCCCTAATTTTGTCAATTAAAGGGTAAAACAGACTCTTTTTTTTGTTACCTTTAGCTATAGGAGCTCCTAGGTAAAGAAATGGGAGAGACAAGTGAGGAATACCCAGAACAGACAGGATCAAAGAATGATTTGCTCTTTTACCAGAAAGACAGCCACTCTTGCCTAAATTTATTTTCTGGCCAGTTTGAGACTCATAGAGGCCTAAAAAATCTTTTAGCAAGCTGATGCTATGACTAGACCCATTGCAAAAAATTACACAGTCATCAGCATAGGCAAGGTGGGAGATAGGCATGCCTTTAGGAACTTTATAGTACATGAAGGGGTTCTTATCAAACAAATCATTTAGAGATCTAGAGAGATATTCATTCATCAAAATGAAAAGGGCAGGGGAGATGGGATCTCCTTGCCTCAGGCCTTGTTTAGCATGAATAAAACCACAAGTTTCACCATTCAAAAGAATACTGTAGTGACAGTTGGACACTAAGTTCATAACCAGATTGATCCACTTATCATCAAAACCAAAAGAATGCAGAATGAGTTTAAGAAAATTCCAGTTCACTCTGTCATAAGCTTTCATCATATCCAGTTTCACTACCACATTGGCACCTTTCACTTTGTTATCTATAGCATGAACAATCTCCTGCACTAGCATGATATTATCTACTATTGCTCTGCCTTTGACAAAACCACTCTGATTTAGAGAAATCAGTTTGGGAAGGAATTTAGCAAGTCTATCATTCAATAATTTAGATAAGATTTTCTGCACATTGGAACACAAGCTAATTGGCCTAAAATCACTCCACAGCATGGGATTATCTTTTTTGGGGATTAAAGCCAACAAAGTGTGGGAAAACCCCAAAGGTATGAAATTTCCTTCAAAAAAATCAATTACAGCTTCAAGTATGTCATGTTTGATAATATGCCAAGTGGATTGGAAGAATTTACCTGTGAAACCATCAGGTCCAGGGGCAGAATCTGCCTTTAAACCTTTAACTACTTCAGAAACCTCCTCCAAGGTAGGAATTTTGCAAAGATCAGCATTTTGCTCAGGAGTAACCTCTCTCTGGGGAAGCTTAAGGGTAGGGGGATCTAAGTTTCTTTGAATTGAAGTAAAATGGTTCTCAAAAAACTCTATAGCAGAAAGTTTTATACTGGCATAGTTGTTCAAAGTTTCCCCTTGGGAGGATATAGAATGAATTCCCATTTTAGCAACTTTCCTCTTAGCCATGTTATGAAATACCTTAGTATTCCTCTCACCCTTAGCACACCAATTGGCTGATGCTTTCTGTTTCCAGTATTCTTCTTCTTGGTCCAATGCTAAGTCAAGCTGAAGTTGTTTACTTTTGAGAGCAGCTAGAGTTAAGGGAGAAGGATGAGCTTGCATAGATTGTTCTGCAGCCAAAGCCTCTGATTCTAGAGTTTTAACTCTTTCAAAAACATTGCCAAACTCCTTTTTATTCCAGCATTGCAGGAATTGTTTGAGTCTAAATAATTTTTCTTTTAGTTTTTTCAAGCCTCTATTCCTTGCAGGAATTTGCCAGTTATTCTCAACTACTTTAAGAAAATCAGGGTGGAGGGTCCACATATTGAGGAATTTAAAACAAGAAACAGGTTTTTCTATTGAGGTCTCAAACTGAAGTAAAAGAGGCCTGTGATCAGATTCTTTCAGTAAACCATGAGAAATCTTAGTTTTAAAGAAGGAGTCTGACCACTGAAAGTTGAAGAGCAATCTATCAAGTCTCTGTTTAATGCCTGTGGATTTCTCCCAGGTAAAAGGAACCCCAGAAAATCCTAAGTCCATCAAACCATTTAGACACAAACAATCATTGAAGTCAGCAATGGAATTTAAGTTAGGTAAGGCTCCACCTTCTCTCTCATTAGGAGTAGTGATGATATTAAAGTCACCTCCTACACACCAAGGAGTAGAAATGGTGGATCCTATCCTAGAGATTGAATCCCAAAGGCAATACCTCTCTCTTCTAGTGGTTTTGGCATAGACAAAAGTAGCTAAGAAAGAAAAGCTACCATCTGCTGCTACTATTTCACAATGTAACAACTGTTCTTCATCAACTAGTACAGTAACTTTGAAAGCAAAAGTGAAGCAAACCCATATACTGTTACTGACATTGGACACAATGTTATCAAAACCAAACAGCCTGCAGTATTTGGGGTTATTTAGACTGACAAGAGGTTCAATAAGAACCATAAGATTTAATTTTTGAGATTTTTTGTAAAAATTAACTAATTGCTGAGATTTTGGGTTCCCAACTCCCCTAATGTTCCAAATTTGTAAAATCATTGGAGACCATTAGCAAGATGGTTCCCTTCAATCCTAGTTCTCACTGAGTTTCTAGTGGCTCTAGGGCCAGTTGAATTTATGCTAGCAGCAGAGGCAGCTAATAATCTAGCTTCCTTTTGTCTCTTTTTTTTTTTTTGATTTTTACTAGTTTTGGAAGAGAGATTGGTACTATCAGAGTAGGATGAATTAATAGAAGAGGATACAGATACCAATCTGATTCCTTCATTGTCACTTAGTAGGTCTTCATCTTCTCCCATTGCAGAGGCTGGAGGAGATGGTTGATGTCTTTCTAAAGAGGTGCTTCTCCTTGCCTGCAAGTGAGATGATTCAGGGATAAGTACCAGATTATTAGTGTTATAATAGCAATCATTGTTTAAAAGGAGAGAGTCTTCCCTATCCAAAGTTTGGCAGTTCTGGTTTTGTTCTTCTTCAGAGTAATCTTCCAGTTCACCATCTTCTTTCTCTTTGGAGTATGTCAGAATTTCCTTTCCCTTGTTTTGAGACAGGGGTCTTGGCATTCCTTCAGAGTGCGAGCTGTTGTAAGCCTCAATTGGTGAGTGATCCCCAATGTTGTCAGAGTTTTCTTGCTCCAGGTGATCCACATTTCCTTCAGCATCCTCATAAACTGAGGAGTTTCCAACAGGATGATCCCTCCTAGGAGAGGGAGGAATAGAAGTCCTCTCAGGAGGGGGAGTTCTGTCAGTCTGTAGAGGAGTTCTAGGATTCCTCTCCTTCACAGGGCGGCCAAAGACATTAAAGGAAGCTCTTTTCCTCCTGGAATTCTTGTTTTTAACAGTTTGGAAGCCATCCTTATCCACTACTGGATTGTTGGAATAGACATTGCCTGCTTTAGCATGAGGAGTATCTTGCACATTCTCAGATTGTTTAGGTTTGAGTTCAGGAAATTTTTTAAAGCAAGAAGTAAGTTCATGTCCAAGCTTAGTGCAAAAGCTACAATATTTAGGGTATTCATCATACACCACTTCTATAACATGAGGAGATCCACCAGCCTCAATAACTATGGACCTAGGAGGTGCAGTTGAAGCATTCACTTCTATGCAAACCTTGGCTTTAGTAAAAATTGATCTATTGGCAGTGGCTTGGTCCATTCTCAGAGGGTTTCCAATCAGTTTGGCAATTTCATACAAGGCTTCTACATGGTAGAGCATAATCGGAAGTTTCTTAAAAGTAACCCAACAGGGGACTATAGGAGAGTCTACTTCCGGAGTGTAAGCAGGAGACCATTTTGTGAGAGATAAAGATGAACCAGCTAAAAAAAGTGAACCTTTAAGCCACAATTTAGTGAAATCTTCCTCCAAGAAAAGAGTAATCAGTACGTGTCTATGGTCAAGCATACACAGATTAAACCCCCTTTTCAGATTCAGTTTTTTAAATTCAGGAGTAATTTCATTGATGCGGGGAGGGGTTTTACTCTGGAATTTACCAACAAGAGTGAGAGAAAAGGGAACAGAGAGAGCAGATACCTCTTCTTGAGAAAACCTAATCGCAGGCATACCTTCAGACAGGAAAGATGTTTTTACCTTCACCAATTTCCTTTCCTCAGTAATGACTTCCATGAAAGATAGAGGTGTGCCATCTTTGTTAACCCTAGGAGGAGCCGCAGGTTGATTTGCAATGTCAGCATACGGTACAAAAGGTGCACCATGGCCAGATGGGTTTTGCAGATCTGGCAGATTGACTGATGAAGGAGCAGTACTAGTTGAAGATCCATTGTTTCTGATAGGTCTGAAGGTTCCAGGATTGCGAATAGGGAAGGATCTCAGAGGAGGTCGATTTTGGACAAATCTGGGAAGCTGAGTAGTGTCTAGCCACCGCAGAGGAGCAGATATCGGATTATCTGAGCGAATGGGGGGTGGAACAGAGGAAGAAGGGAGATCGGTAGGTATGGGTAGAGATGAAACCGTCAAAGAGTGTAGAGTTTGGCTGATAGGAGGAGGAGGGGGGTTAGTAGGCTGAGATGAGTCTGGTGGCGGCGGATTTGTTGCCATGAGGGCGGAGCTCAGGCAGCGTAAGGCTGCCGGAGAAGGCTAATGATTAGGGTTTCAACCGAGAGAAACCATTTTTAGAGAGAAGATTTTTGATTGACTCCTCCTTTCTTGTGTTGTTTAACCCTTAAGTAGATTTATTCGTTTGTAGCTCATCGCTCT
>JAYMSR010000592.1:0-13255 GCA_036897825.1 Plantago rigida | reverse complement strand
CCCTTGGTCGAATAGCCATGTTATGAACCAGCCTCTTCGGAAGACTAAAATTCCCACAGAATGTCCCTCATGTTCTTCATTAATTTTGTTCGACGTTGTGATCCATAAATTCACAAAGATAAATAATGTGATTTAAATGGCTTGTAAGTGTGTTTCCTTCACGCAAGACACATCATGAATTAATCCGCATCACGAAAACATAAGCAAGCAAATCGACCGCACAACCTTTTCCATGCTACTAGACTCGCAATTTTCATCAAGGATGTTCAGGATTAAGCGATCTTTAACATTACTACCTAGTATCGTGCGATTTAAAAAGGTAGTACATATGACTAATTAGGATCGTTATCATGTTGTTTTTTTAGAAAAATATCGTTATCATGTTAAAATGTAGTACTTGATGATATGTCGATATACACCGCTTATAATTCAATCATGCTGAGAGATCCTATTGGGGATGTTCATTGAAATTAAGGGCGTACCATTCGTAATCAATCGAGAGATTTCATAAGAGCTAGCTAGCACTGTACCAATTGCTCTAGATTTCTATTCAGTTTCCTCAATCACATGCCATGTCCTGTATCGTATGTTGCACCATTTTCTTTGTATATGTGCTTATAGGATTATAGAATGGATTGGGTGCAGAAAGTTCATTTCAACTTATTTATACAACAAAAGTACAAAACTAAGCAAATATACTATACCTGAGTACCTCGTGTGAAACTAGTCCTCAATCGATGAATAATCTCACAACATATATACATACATAGGAACTTAGACCAGATATTCAGACATTAATTCACTATCTCAGCTTATTCTATACCCAATAGCTAGATCAGCAGAGTTGGACAGACTTGAAACGTATATTATTTTTCATATCATTCTGATACGTGAACCGGATGACCTTACCATATTCAGTTGTTTCCCGTCGTTAATCAAGCAATCATCGAATGCTAGTCTCTTAATAATTACTGGATTCAAGAATGTTCTCCATGCAGAAAGCCAACCACAATGGACATGGAGGTTTGAAGGTCTGCAATACGCATGGCTACAAAGGCTCACTATCTGAACAGTGAACCTTGGTACTCCGCTTGTTGGAACTTGTATCTCGGTGACGCTTACATCGCTCTTTCTACAACCTCCTGATCATGAATCAATGTATACAGCATGTCAGTATTGTGAGAAGACATTAAACATGATCATAGAACAAGCAATGACAAGGAAATTATATTGGAGAAGCGTGTTCAATTTTATGTAGGTGATTGCACGACTTGTACTCTAGGCATTTATGACTTGTACAGTTAGTTAGTTTAAGCGAGTTAGTTAATGAGGGCTGTTTTTCTATCTAAACAACTTCTCCCACACTGTAATTCACTTGTTTCATTCAATCAATACACACAATTACAGTTTTTCTCATTAAAGTGTTACAAAATCCTCACAATTATTTGAACAAGGTTGAGTTAGTCCGATTCTGATATATCGTACCATTAATTGTATGTGTGAGATTGACAACTGCTCGATAATTCGATATCTGAAAACCATTTTCGATTATAGCTATTTTTTAAAACTAAATTTTAGTAATAACTTATCGAAATTTACATGCCCAATTGATGCATGAACCTGATCATCAAAATAATTGATTTTACCAGGAACAATCCGATTTCTTGGAGTACTTGTGACTTCTGCTTTTAAGGCTAGGGTTATATTATGATCATCTCCGTTTGCAGAGTGCATCAAATTGCCTGAATAAGAACACATGTAACAAAATTAAAAGTCAGGACCGAAAAACTTATCAAGTAATTGCGAAACCTAGTATCATATTCGTACTTAGACGACTAACCCGAGCACAATGCTATGTTGAAGAGGATAACTGCGATCATGACCAGAAAGTAACGAGTATTATTCATGATGATTCTGGGTTTTGTCTAAGTATTGGAGAAATTAGTGAGTTTAATTTCAGAGATTTAGACTTTCATGGATGATTAGCAGTAACTTCAAGCAAAAGTGTGAAGTTTACTGATGCATGTGAAATCATGATGTGTTCAGTTCAAGCCTTTTTATAACCAGGGACCCGTTCAAACCATTTTTTAGTGCACAATTGAAGGCTTAGATGAGTTAGAATAGGGTGGTTAATCTATGATGTTAGCTTAGAATTTATGTAAATGGCCTATTATAGCGTTTCTAATAAAGCAACTGAAAATAATAACGAGTTTACTATTTCGCCCACATGAAAATAAAAATATTAGAGTCGAGATTAATTCTACCATATACATATGTCAATGTAATTTTTCCTTTAGAATTTAGTCAAGTATGTATATATTGACACAAAAAAATTAGATTACGACTCTAGTCCTCGGTCACAAAACTAAATTCTCCGACTCTACCCTATGTCACGATAAATATGGTAAACGAATATCGATGAAAGTGCTTTTCTTCCCAACTGAATTCCCTTCCTCATTCATGCTTTGTATGGATTGGTTGAGGAAGTTGTCTATAAGGCAAGGAAGGAGACAACACAAATGTGCTTATGTGCAAGCTAGCTAAAACTTGATTTTGGAAAAATTCATACCTATAGGAGTACCTGTAGGATGAATTATTGTGGTTTTTGGATTATTGGTATAACTTTGACTTTGGTGTTAATTATGGTAGTTGGAAAAAAGAATTCTTGTAGGAAAGTGATAAATGCTACAAATATCACACGATGAACAAAAATTCCGACCTCTTCAATTGGCCGGGGTAATATACTGATTTGTATTTTAATACACATTGATAATATCACCAACTTGAAATATTAAATTAAATACATAGATGAATTCCGAGTACACCTTTATTTTTAAAAATGCATCCATAATAACTGTGTGGTCATTCTTAATCGATTTTAGAATGCATGAAAGTTGACTTATGGTAATCTGCAGATTCTGCATATCCTCAAATAACAACTGATGATTAACCACGTCAAACTATGAGGGACGGGACTTGCACTCCCTGTCACTACAAAAAGATATATCCGATTACCAATCGGGTCGGTTATCCAATTGCCCGACTCCAACTCCAACATTGCTCTTGTTTCAAACACGACAATTGAAGTTCATAAGTCATAACCCCATCCATTTTTAATCACACTCGAACAGTCTCTAAACCCTCACACACTCTCAGCTCAGCCGCCACCACCGCGCCGCCGCCAGAAACCACCAAATCAAGCTATCCAACTCCACCGGTAAACAAACTTTCCGGCTAAACCATGGCATCTCCAATTTGCCGGCGGCCTTGCTCAACTATCTTCTCAACAACCTCATTTCCTTCCAACGACACTTCTCCACGCCACTCCTTTCCGTTCCTCACCTGGAAGGACCGGAATACCCCTATTATCTCCTTCCGTTGCTCCGTTACCCGACCGGAATACATCCCCAATCACATACCCGACCCAAAATACGTCCGCGTTTTCGATACAACTCTCAGAGACGGCGAGCAGTCTCCTGGCGCCACCATGACAACTAAGGAGAAGCTTGACATTGCTGAATTGCTAGCTCGCCTTGGTGTGGACATAATCGAGGCTGGATTTCCGGCTTCGTCAGGAGCTGATTTTGAAGCTGTGAAGCTGATTGCCATTGAGGTTGGGAACAATGCGGATTCTGATCATGTTCCGGTTATCTGTGGCCTGTCGAGGTGTAATAAGAAGGATATCGAGAGGGCGTGGGAGGCGGTGAAGTATGCGAAGAAGCCGAGGATTCATACGTTTATTGCTACTAGTGAGATTCATATGAAGCATAAGCTGAAGATGACTCGGGAAGAGGTGATTGCTAAGGCGACGAGTATGGTCAGTTACGCGAGGAGCTTGGGCTGCAATGATGTTGAATTTAGTCCTGAAGATGCTGGAAGGTAGTAATAATTCTGTACTACATTGTCAATTTAATTACCAGTTGCATAATGTAGAGTACTGATATTGAAAAGATAACTTGAATTTTGAGCTCCAGTTTGAGTTTGGTTATGGCTATTTATCGGTGGATGACAATTTAACTAATGTCAATTCGCCTGTTTGAGTTCCGATTGGTATCGACTCGAAACATCATTCTTCAGTGCTTTGGAAGTTGAAAACTATTCAAACTGGTTGATCAAACAGGCACTGCAACATAGTATCCTGGTTGATTACTCAAATAACTGAATTTCGGGAATGCTTAAACTGCTTTGACAATATATAGTTAAGAACACTTTCTTTTTTGGTACTAGTGTTACAACCTTAAAATGACTTTATAATTTTGTAAGACATCATTTGGATAATTCACTTAGCCTGTTTTGTACAGATCAGACAGGGAGTTTCTTTATCAAATTCTGGGGGAAGTTATTAAGGCTGGTGCCACCACACTCAATATCCCTGATACAGTAGGCTACACTTTACCTTTTGAGTTTGGACAATTGATTGCTGACATAAAATCTAACACCCCTGGGATAGAAAATGTTATTATTTCGACCCATTGCCAGAACGACCTTGGACTTTCTACTGCCAATACTTTATCGGTATGCAGTTTGATCCGATTTTCCCTATTTTATTAGTTGCGCGTTGTAAACAAGTTCATATGTGAAATTGGACTTGTTTGAGTTCAGGGAGCACATGCTGGTGCAAGGCAGGTTGAAGTGACCATTAATGGAATTGGTGAAAGAGCTGGCAATGCATCGTTAGAGGAGGTGTGTCCTCTTGGTCATCAGTTCTCTTCCCTTCTTTTCTTTATAATCATGTTTTTCTGTGAGGATGATGGAAAATTGCATGCAGAGAATGCATGATTTTACCACATGAAGTGTTTATCTTGTTAGAAATTGTGCTTAAACTCCAGATAACCAAAACCATAGGAAATGCATCCTTGCATACATGATAACAATCAAAAAATCTCCTTAATTGAGAAATTTATTTGCTGATTATATATCGTTGTTATACAAACTGGCCTAAACATGTAACCATGCTGGAACATAAACTTTACTTTCATGCATACTCTTATATAGTTATATGATTTCCATATGATTAGAGTTACGATAGGTATCTAGAGAATGTGTTTTATGAATCTCATTAAAAGATAGTACTTCTGAAGTAATGGCCTGATCTCTTAAGTTAGACATTTCAATGATATCTGCGGCTCAAAGTTACACATAATTAGTCCACTTTGCTTTTCAAAGTATGTTTATTTTCACATGTACTCTGCCTCACTATGTTACTACAATTGATATTTCTTCTGCATTAAACTGTGCTGGTAAGTGAAGGGCCCATGTTGGCAGAATGCAGAACATGTCAAGCTTAGTTAGTCCTAGAGGCTAGACTCTAGAGAAGTCAACAAGAAGAAAATGGTGACGGATAGGAAGTCTTAATATGGATTTTCATCTAATATTGAATCCAATATTTGCTATGTCAGTGATCTACATGATCATGGACTCCTTACACTTCTCAACTGTTACCAACTCCTGTGTCCACATCTGTGCCTTTTGTCAGGCTAATTGATCGGTTCGGATTATTACCCCCTACAGCTCCTAGGTCCACTCAGCTTTGTGTCTATTTGTATTTTTTGTTACTCTTCCTGCTTCTCTGCAGGTTGTAATGGCCTTGAAATGCCGTGGAGGACAAGTATTGGATGGCCTTTATACAGGAATTGAAACGCAGCATATTATCATGGCAAGCAAGATGGTAAGCTATTATAGCTTCTTTTTCAGCCTGTGATCCCTTTTCTATGTTTATTTCTGTTGTGACTCTGTTGACGTTCAGGTTGAAGAGTACAGTGGCCTGCGTGTTCAGCCCCACAAAGCAATTGTTGGAGCTAATGCTTTTACTCATGAAAGTGGAATCCACCAGGTCTGCTTAAAAGTTATAATTGTCTGCACATATTTTATTTTAACATTTTATATATGTTCATGTATATGTATGTACTTGTATTTGTGTATGTTAACATTTATTCATATGCATATATTGACTCGATCGCCCTGAATAAGTAAATAAATATCAATGATGAAACAGAAGTGCCTTGGGCTACATGAATATTCTAAAAAAAAGTATTATCTCCGAAATTGCTGTCATAGTGTTTCTTACCTGTACTTCCAACTTCTGTTGCAGGATGGAATGCTTAAGAATAAGAATACATATGAAATTATATCTCCTGAAGATATCGGACTTCTTCGGTCTAGTGAATCTGGTATAGTGCTTGGTAAGCTCAGGTATGCTTTACTTTACCTATTAACGTGCGCCCTTGTTCTTTATATATGTATTTGTGATACTGTATTATGTTAATTGCTTGCAAGTTTCCAATGCTTTGTGGAGCTGACTTTTATTGCTAAGCAATGATTACTGAGTTTCTTATTTGTCTTTATAATTACACTTTCTGTTTTCTACAGAGCTCCTAAATTTTCTTGTTTAATTACATTGTATGCTTGCATTGAGTTCCTAAGTCATCTTCCATTCTGGAGTATTTTTTGGTTGTATACTTGTATTACCTGTACCTAAAATTTGGCCTAGACATGTCTTCAAGCAAGTCTATTGAAGTTCAGACTATTTATTTTCTTCATGAAGCAGTAGGTTGTTGCTGTTGAAGTAACATATAGGTGGCATATCCTCGCTAAATTGGTCTCAACTGTATATGAAAATTGCACGCCATTTTTTTCATGCATGTGTGAAACATTCAAGGCGGTTGCTTTAATATATATGTTGAGAAAATGTGATTTTCTGGTATCAGTAGCATCTGGCATGTTTTCCTTGTGACAATCATCACAACCTGTAGATCTTATACAAGTCACTGATGTTTTTGCAGTGGACGCCATGCTTTGAAAGCCAAAATGTTGGAGGTAAATGGGCTTCCTTACGCGTAAGCTGTTGTGTTTGATTGATTAATATTTGCTAGTGTTATTTTTTAAGCTCATCATTATAGATCATCTGCAGCTTGGATATGATATTGATGGCAAGGAACTTGACAATCTGTTTGCACGCTTCAAAGATGTAGCTGGGAACAAAAAGGTAGCTAAAATTTTCACCTGTAGCTAAATCTTGGCAAGAATGAAAAAGTACAGAAATGTGATTCCTTTAACTGATTTCATTTAACTAAATCTGTAGCATCTGGGCTGTTGGATCTAAACAAGACACAAAATATCCTATCCAAACAATCCACCCATTTAGTTTCCTTTTATTTCATAGACAGGAACAACATTCATTCCGTTGAATTTTTCTTAGAAACTCAACTTTGTAATGGCTTCACATGATTATTTGTTTCCTTGTATCCTCTCCATTCAATAGTTGTTCCCTTTTTTCCTCTTAGGGGTTTAAGAATTGATCTGGGATTTCTTATGTTACCTTGTTTATTTTCCTCCTTCCATGGAGCCATATATTCTATTGTTTCACAATAATGGCTAAGTATGATTAGTCCTTATCGATACGTAAGCAAGACCTGATTTCATAATTCATAGTTTACATGATCTTTTCTTATCTCATCTCCTTGAGCCCAAAGGTATGCTTTTCCTTGGGCTTTTCAGGAGCTCTACATTGATTGTCACTTTCGATTTTATCCTAGTGTTGAATTAGTCCATGGACCAAACTGCTACTACATAATACACTTGTGGGGTTATAATAGTCCTGGTTACATGGAATTTATTGCTGATGTTCCAGATGTTAACCGATGAGGACCTAGTTGCCCTTGTTTCTGATGAAGTTTTCCAGCCAACATTTGTTTGGAAACTCGCTGATGCTCAGGTATTTCAACCCTACATCCTATATCTTAGTTTGCTTTATGATTGACTATTGATTCTAAATTTCTGGCTTGAATTAAAATGAGCGTCTTAAATGGACAGGTTACATGTGGAACTCTTGGCCTCTCAACTGCCACTGTCAAACTGATAGATGCACAGGGGGAAGTGCATATTGCTTGTTCAGTAGGAACAGGACCAGTTGCTGCAGCATATAAAGCAGTTGATTTCATTTCTAAGGTCTGAAACGGTGAAAAATTGGAACTTACTGTCTGGGACCTGGACTAAAATGTCAAACCACTAACCCATTAGCTCTTGTTGCTTGCATGCAGGTTCCTGTTACTCTCACCGAGTATTCCTTGAATGCGGTGACTGAAGGTATTGATGCTATTGCCACGACAAGAGTTGTAATTCGCGCCGAGGACAGCAACAGCGTCACATCAACCCATGCTATGACAGGAAAGCCTGTCATCCGTGCATTCAGGTACAGAGAATGTGATTCCCAATATACTTTCAAGTCTTTGCAAAAATTGAAGAGTGTTGCATTAGTTTTTATCATGTATTGCACAAGTATAAAACATGGGCATTATTTCAGTGGCACTGGAGCAGCAATGGATATCGTCATATCCAGTGTTCGAGCCTATATTGGTGCCCTGAACAAGATGATAGGATTCAAGAATCGCTCAAGAGAGGTGGATCCCAACGTGAGCAAGGTGCTGATGGTATGAAAGAATCTCTAGTATCATGCTTGTGATTCTCAGCATTTGTACAAGAGAAATGTCTTGTCAATAGATAAAAGTTGAAGCTTAGTTTCTCTTTGTTCTTTTCTGTTCTCTTTCTGATTGGTGCAGTGTATCTTATATTTATTGCTAAATCAGTTGACAATAATGTATCAAAATGATCCATTAAATTTATGGATTTTCTGCTTGGTGGTAAGAGTATGCATATATTTCCCCCAAATCATTTCCCTCAAATCATGTCATGCACACTTTTCTGACACTACAAAGGTAGAAAACGGAGCCATTATCAAAACCCACAAACTTGGAAAGTTAGTGAGACTACGTTCTGAGTTGCTACGGATGTCACTCCGAACAACACGGAACAAGGATAGTGAAGTTCCATAAAGAAATCATGATTACCAGGATAGTAGTTCATTACAGTAATCTTGGTTTCTGGTAATTACAAAATGCCTCTCAAGTTCTCCCTGAGAAATAAAGGTGTACATCTTGATGCTGTCCAGAACTTACCAAGTTAGGAAATTTTGGACAAAAGATTGCCTGGGTTGGAATATTTTCCAGTGAATATCATACCATTTACCAATGTAACTTTATAACATTCTAAAATAATAATTTCACATATTCTATAATTTAATTTCATATTTGTTCAACAAAAATCACCATTACTTAGAATTCATTCCATCAACACAATATAAATTACTGAACAAGGTTCTTGCTAACTTCCTCATTACAGAATACGGACTAAATTTCAATACTCAAAATCAATCACAGAATAAAAACAGAAACATTAACAATAATGATTTAACCAACATTCATCTAAGATATCTGCTGCTTTTTTGACTCCATTCTCTTCAACAACCCTGAAATTTCTGTCTGCATTCTAATCTTCATGTTGTAGTAGTCAGTATGCGAAGTCTGCAACACCTTTAGCTCCTCCAATTTTTTCCTCTGCTTTTCTTCAGTCTCCTTCAAACATAGCTTTGCTATCTTCTCAGCATATTCTTGTTCCAGCTTCTTGGTTTGCATCCTCACCATACGCCTGAAACCCTCCACTTCTCTGTGTGCCTCATCAGCTCGGCTTTGGAACATTCTGCCTTCTGCTTCTTTGATCCGAACGAGACTTTCCAAGCTGTCAAACTCATTCTTATCTTTCTTTGTGGGCTTTACCGACCATTCGTCCTCAACAATTTTGTTGCTATTAGAAAAATTCATCTCATTGTAATGTAGATCAAGGGGAATAATTTCTCTCTGTGCGCTTGAAGAATTCATGTTGTAGAAGGATAGTCTTGGCGTCACAGGATTGGATAGTTCAGTAGCAGAAGCATCTTTTCCAAAGCGCGGTTGAATATTGAACTCTCTTGCAGGTATGCTCAAGGAACTCAAATTGGGCATACCAGCAGCATCTGCAGATAAAAGTTGGATCCAGTCAAAGTTATCTAAACTCATATTTAAGACACAAGTACAATTTAGAATCAAACTGTAATATATGGATCCAGTAAAGCTAGTGACGAATTTAAAACCATATTTAAGACACAAGTACAATACGGAATCAAATAAAGGGGATGTTTGCAATATCTGGGGCTTTTTATGTAAGTCGTGGTGACGTGGTGTTTAAAGCAGTGTAAAAGTGCTTATTAAGAACCCTAATGTGACCGAAAAAGGATAAAAAAGGTGATTAAAAATTGTTTGGATTTTTAATATTTAATAGTAGAATTGGAGAAGAGGAAGCTAGAAGCTGAGCTTCAGAAGATAAAACATTGCCTTCTCAATTACCAAGATTATCTACTTCAGCTACAAACTCTCGCAAACCTGTACAGAGTGCATGTATGCTAACATCTAACAGTCTTCACGTACTTTTTGCTCATTGGTTTAAACCTTAGATGCTTGGACTAAATAAACAAACACTGTTTCACACATGCCGATAACTTTTCTCACAACTCATTTCATACTCGTACAAGCTCTCGTACACATTAAACATGTGATTTGACGCTTGCATACCTACCTTTTCTCCCTACTTCCCAACATCAGGACTTTTCTATTGTTTATTTTGCATCCAGTGTAAATGCAAACAGGCTGTTTAAATCCTGAATATCGGTTTCTTGCTAACATTCCTTTGTGTCTGTTCTAGTCACCCTAAATGACATAATCAGAGAATACTACTTGCACTTTATTTATTTCTAGAAGCAACATAAAAATACAGGACAAGTGACAGATCACAACATAACCCGAAACATATTTCAACGACTTCCACACTAACATTTAGAACAATTTAATAGATGTATATTTAAAACAAAAAGAGGTGAAAAGAGAAAACTCACTGTTGAAAAATTTCAGGATGAACTTGCAAACTTCAGGAGGGGTAATCATCTTGTTCTCCAGTTTGGCAAGCATCTCATCAGCCTTGAACTGCAACTCTTTCCCTTTGCGGTCTTCACTTCCCCGAAAGATCTTCCTCACGCAGTCGAGCTCCTTTACCAATGATTCTAGCCCCCAATCCTTAGCACAGTTTATAAATACATCCTTGACAAATCCAAACATTTCTGAGGAATGACCACACCCAAGGCAGTGAAACTGCATCTCAGTTGTCCCTGAAAGCCCTTTCAGGCTCGGGCCAGGCTTTATGAGATTCTTCTGAATGGCACAGGCTGCATGGCACCAGTGTGAACAAACGTCACAACCAACCCAACTGCACGTGTTGTTTGCGCAATCGAAGTTTAAGCAAACCGGGCACATGCACTCACTACAGAATCCCTTCTTGGTTGAGCAAATCTTGCAGTCACAATCTTCCACTGGTAGTGCCCTCCTGCAATTCACATTGCGGCACCTCTCAAGCAGGAAAATATCGACCAATTCTGCAATTGGAATTTTGGTAGATAGAAAGCTTCCCAGTCCTGTTTTGGTTGCTACTAGAATCTCAAGTTGGCTCTTTCGGCACTTCGCGAGAGACTCATTAGTAAGATCCGATCTCCTCTCAACTCGCTTCTGAAGAGCCATTAATTCGTCTTTTCTTGATGGGTTAGCAATCACACCCTTCAAGTGTTCCTTAGCAGACTCAATCGTTTCATCTGCAAGCTCCAGAATGCTTTGAGCCATGACAGTTACAGACTCTGACACTACTTCTCTAACTATTCTCTCAGGTGTAGACACTTTTCTGACATGTAACTCTTCCGAACCTTTGAAACTCTCGGATCCCCTCCCCCACGAATCCCCTGACTGACCATCCATTCTCGGTCTAGCAGGCAATTCGGATGGGAAAAGCGAAGTATTTTCCGAGCCTGTAGCTTTAAATAGGCTAGTATTAGCCGAATCATTATTGTACATTCTAGCAAAACCTCCGGCACCCCCATGATTCGACAATCCAACAGTGCCATCCCCAATTGGCCTAAACCGGCTATGGACAGACCCATTAGTCCCTTCCCCACAGTTCCAAATCTGGTGACTCCCAGAATAATCACACGTCTCGGAACAATTCCGGGTCATTGAGCAACTCGGATTATGCGAATGAGGGTGGGAACACGTGTATGAAACCGTGAAATCATTCGAGTAAGTGGTCTGGGTATTATTGTTAAAGGATGGCGCAAGAGACTGCAAGCTCTTACTGTGCCTCAACAGGGAAGGGAAATCACCGTTGACGCGGTTCGAACCGGCTAAAGAGAGGGATACATCAGGAGGAGCCAAAGAGAGGTTCAAAGACTCAACCTTTGGCCTTTTCCCCTTATTACTATTCTCTACCTCACTCTCAACATACTCAGAATCTCTTTTGCTTAAATTCCCTCTGCTATCACTCAACTGAAGAAAATCCCTAACCAAACCTATTTGATTCCCATTCTCCTCAATTTGTTCCTCAGAAACCACAATTTCTTTACCCTTGTACCTCCCAGTAAACTTAGAGAATGAATTCAATACATTGACACCTTGTAGATCCTTTTCAGAAGAACCCAATTTGGAATTATCACAAAGGTAGCTAAGAGTAAGTTCTTGGGGGTTCGAATTACCAACCCTTTTTGGGTTTTCATCAAAACCACCAATTGTTTTGACTTTGTTCCTATCAATTGATTTCTCTCCAAGAAAATCAATACCCATTTGCTGAAACTGAAATCTTCCGTTAGTTTTCTGCTCAGATACTTCATCTGAGTTGTCTACATCTCTCACCATAGTCAACTCCAACAGCTAAAAGAAGTGAAAACTAAGCAGAGACGAAGAATAACAAAAGAATCACCAAAGAACTTACAGAAAAAAGGAAAACTCAGCTTCAAGCGATTCTTTTGGAAGGAGGCCTAAAGGTAGAGCTCCACAGTGACTCTTTCTTCTCTTCTTCTTCTTCTTCTTCTTCTTCTTCCTCCTCCTCCTTACTCGCTTTCTCGGTGGTGTATGTATATGTGGCAAGTTGCAACGGCTGAAAATGTGAAATGTTTATTGATTTCTTACTTAACTTTTGACTAGTAAAAATCAATTTTTGATCGCGGTCATGAGACAATTGCGCGGTCACCATTAATTCCATAGTTATAGAAATTCACGTACATAACATTAATTTTTTCAGTTATAAAACTCACTGACAAAATATAAATTCTCACTTATAAAACTTCACATACACAACATTGATTCTCTCAGTTATAAAATTTCACATACATAACATTGATTCTCTCAGTTATAAAACTCCACCGACACAACATAAATTCTTCAGTTATAAAAACTCACAGACACAACATTAATTATCTCAGTTATAAAAATCCACAGACACAATACAAATTCCTTATTTATAAAAATTCACACACAATATTAATTCCTCCAGTTCTAAAAACTCACAAACA
>JAYMSR010000591.1:0-13263 GCA_036897825.1 Plantago rigida | reverse complement strand
AGTCGGAGTCATTTTTTCTTGTAATCTAGTTGAGGAAATGTGTATGCAAACATTTCTCTTTCCCCTGAAACTTGGAACTTGCTCAAGCAGACCCTGGTTAACGAGTGGCCATAGCTGAAGAAAATGTTGGTAATCAACAAGTAAAGAATGATCTCCATAACTTTATAGTCAGGTCCCATCTCTTCTATAATAAGATATCATGTAGATTTCCATATGAGTTTGTGTCATGAGAGACCATTGCTCATAGTGGCTAGATATACTCTTAACAGTTTAATTTGTGACAGTTTGGCTTTGGTACTTTAGTTGTGAGTGCCCAAATTTGGTATCTTATTTTGTATTTGTGCAATTTTGGTAATCCGTTAGTTAAAATTAATAGATACGTTAATTTTGACCGAATTAGTAACAATTAGTGTGAGTAAGTCAATTTTTCGTCAAATCGACTGAACTACACGCCTTCATAATAAAATATCAATAAATTGTTTAAAAAAAATAATCCATTTTTAAACTAAAGAATAAAGAAAAGGAGGGAAAAAGTGTATCTTAAGTGGCAAAATATGTAATTTTAGTATAAAATTGATATTGTTTATTACTACTATTTGTTAGGTGTGGGGAGGAAATTTCTTTTTTTTTGTAGCATATGAATATTTCTATGAAATGAATAAAAATAATATATGAAGTTTTTCATAACGGTTAAGTATATCTCCAACTGTCAGATATGTACTTGTTAAAGATAAGATTGTTTCTTCTAGATTGAGAGTAGATTACTTTATTAGTAATGTCCTATAAGTTGTACAGTAAAGTTAAAAATGAGAAATATATGTAATTATAAACATACGATGTAATTATGCAGGACAAATACGGAGGGAGTAGCAGTTTTGCAATCTTGCAGTTCGCACTACCTATTTTTCGCCAGCCAAACACAAAAAAATCATTTCTCAGTACGCTTGATTTGGTGATCTTTGAACTCATCTTCCATGATTACGTTTCATTTCAAGACCTCGATCTTATCACTTACTCTAGAATAGGCGATCACCAACAGTTGATTAGTTGGAGTTTCTACGAGAAACTAATAGTACTATGTCAACTTCTGTCAATTAGATTTCTGATTAGCCCAAGTCCAAATTGCAGGATGGTATAAACTAAAGTTATAAACTAAACATCTACTAGTGTGCTTGAGATGCATATACCAGACGGCTACACTCCTATGCTGTTAAACATTTCAATATTTCATACAGGTAGTTCGCTGCCGCATTAACAACAAATCTCACCGTCGCTTTCAGGAAAAAAAAATTCCATTCTAGCTCCTCTAGCAATAGAAACATGTTAGATTTGAGAAGTAATCTCACTAGAAATGGTTCGTCAATCATCCAGCCGAGAGCACAAGCATGGTGATTCAGAGAATCCGCCTCCATGTGCCGAATAACTTGCTCCATCACCCTGGGAATTCTATTTTTACGCAACAAAGTCACATCATGTCGTCCTCCAGATCATCTGGTACGTGCAACTTTTCAATGGCAGCCTGCTTGAACAATGACAGGAATTAACGACAGTATATGAGCCTATGGAAATAGTCAAAAGTAGGAGTCCAAGTTCAAGAGTTTGCAAACAAATTTCTCGGAAACAAGATATAGAGGTCATATATCGGGATTTTAAAAGAAAGGGAAAAAAGGAAAGAAAGAACAGACTAATTGGGACATGAACTCTCGACGGACGAAAGTGACAAATATATTGCAATAATTTTACAACTGGAAGCAGTAGACATCCCTAGGTCTTATACTGAACTTCTGCCACTTCATGAAGAGTGAATGCAGTTTGAATTTGGAAAAACTCGCTTTTGGAGTAAAAAAAGCCACAGGTGCCGATATTAAAAAATTAAAATATTCTAGAAGGTAGACTTAATAGCAGATATACTAAAAAAGAAAAAAAGTGCAAGCTTATGAAACCATCTTGGACCAGGGAAATAATGAAAATCTCTCAACAGTAGATGAACCATAGCTACTTATGACAGAGGACAACAGACAAAACATAGCTTATTACCTTGATGGTAGCAACATCAGTTGCAGATGGTTTGAGATCCAATGCCTGTCCGAAATGAAGCATTGCCTTATCGTACATATTCCGTCGCTTGTATATACGGCCCATTAGTGCATAAACACTACTTTCACGTGGTGCATACTCCTTGAGCTCTTCCAGAACTGTTAAAGCCCCATCATGATTTTCCATGCTCAAAAGAATGTTAGCCTTCTGATATAGAGGCAAAGGATTCTTCTTGTCGGCTAAAATAGCTCTTTCCA
Organism: Plantago rigida; assembly: GCA_036897825.1. Taxonomy (NCBI): domain Eukaryota; kingdom Viridiplantae; phylum Streptophyta; class Magnoliopsida; order Lamiales; family Plantaginaceae; genus Plantago; species Plantago rigida. The sequence goes on along the minus strand of JAYMSR010000591.1, from coordinate 10,969 downwards.
TCATGTCCAGTGCTTCTTCATTTCTCTGAAGAATTTTAAAAGATCAGTGGGGGCGTTTGATGGCCTATGATACAAGTTTCTGATGACTTATAAAGCACATTTACTTTTCTGGTACAGAGATTCAAAAAAGGATCGCCTGTTTGACCAGGATACAACCGCAACTTAAAGTAGTTATAAATTATCACATTTTTTCCTTCCGCTTTTAGGAAATTTATCTATCATATAAATAGTTGTTATAACCTACCAACCCACTGAAGTTAATCACAATGAGATCAAATTTAAACTCCAATCTCTGGACTCTTTTGTTATATAAGTTATCTGACCTTCAGTGCATGTAAAGCAGTCCCAAGATAAGACATAATGACAGAAGATCGTGGATTGATCTGAAAAGCCATCCTGAAGTGATGCTCTGAGAACTCGTATTTCTCTTGTCGGAGATAAATCATTCCAAGTCCATACCAGGCATTATAGTGTCTGGAGTCTATCCGAAGGGCACTTTGGTAACTCTTAATTCCATTTTCAAAATCTTCCAATGCTACATATCTGTGAATAAATACAGATTTTCAGATAATAAAAAAAATAACACATGACATCTGTATCAGGGGGAGATGTGGTGAATTCATACTCATGACCACAGAGCGTGTGGGCATATGCAAATCTTGGGTTTAATTGCACGGAGCGCTGGAAATTCTTCAGGGCAGCTTCATGATCTTTCTGTAAGCTGTAGCAATTCCCCATAGCACACCTGTCATGTCATAATTATGAAAACAAAATTAATACTTGCAGAAGATATTACAATAGTTTATAACAGTAAAACTGAAAAAATTGTGTGCTGTATCTCTGTGTGAAACAGAATAAAGTCAATAAACCACCGTCTACAGAACCATTGCATTAACATCTAATATTATCAAAAAAATCTACATGATTTCATACGGCCAGTTTTTCATCAATTAAAACTTGAAAACTGACTACTAATTAACATGGTTTACTACAGTAAAACTGATAAAATTGTGTGTCGGCTGTGTGAAGCAGAATAAACAACCATCTACAGAACCATTGTTTAATATCTATTGTATTAAAAAAAACCACATGATATGCATTTATTAGCAAAACGGACAACATAAACAGCAAGTATTTGGTACCATGTTTGAGGAGCTAAACGATCAGTGGATATCAGCTCCTGGGCAAGGTAACTCAACTTCATATCTTCCTTCAGATGCTGAAACATGGAAGAAGATTTGACTTTATAAAGATACAGGGCCCGGATATAACCAAGGGGCCAAACAGACAAGCAAGAACATTTTCAATAATGTGAAATGTTACAGGATATACGTTGGTTCTTAAAGGGACTATTGGGAAAAAGAGCCAGAAACTTCAAAATAAAGATATTTACTCATGCAGATTGACTATATTTATAGAGGACCGAAGATCCACAATTGGATATTGAACTTATGTGCAGGGAAAACCCGTAACATGCAAAAGAAAAATGTACATTGTTAACGGGTAATTGCTAAAGGCAGTGCTGAAGCCGAATTCAGAGTTGTTGCAAGTGGAATGACTAAGGGTCTTGGCTGAGGAATACACAGAGAATAGTGCATGTACACCCAAGGCCTAACTAAAGTTTAAACTGACAACACAGCAGTAACTAGTATCTTCCAGTTGGTTCTTTGGTGAGTGTCCGCAAACTCCTTTCAGAGGGAATACTTATTTGCACTTTCGAGGCAAAAACACTTCGGGAGTGTTTTCAAGTTCTTATTCAAAATCACATGTAAAAGCGACTTATTGCAGAAGTTGGTCCCCAGTAGCTTATGATTCTACTTTTAATTATGCTTCTCTTTAAATAACAAAGAACTAGCAGACACTACTTTAAAGGACTGGTTGCTGGAGGCAGTGGTGAGGCCGAATCTAGAGTTGTTGCACATAAAATGTGCAAGGGTGTTTGCCTGAGGAATACACCAAAGACCTAACCAAACTTTACAGTGATCATGAAGTAGCAATTAGTATCTCAACAAATTGTGTTCAACATGACGAACCAAGCATGTTGAATTTGACAGCATATTGAAAAATAAATAAATGACTCACATATAAAAGTGTAGAATAAACATCCATTCCTTCCAAATTGTATGGGGAAGCTGTGCGGGCAAGGTTGAAGGCGCGATCAGCTTCAAGATAATCAACCATTTCAAAGTATGCTTTTCCAACCTGTCTTTGAGTGACAATATGAGACCATATGTTCATGGTGAACGAACTTACAGAATTGATATTCGTTATCACACAGGACTAAACCTAGAATTATGTTAAGAGTGAATATGAAGAATGACAGCATGAAGAAATCTCTAATGCATCAACATAACCGCAAATGACGTTTCAGAAATGAGAATAAACAGCTTGGAGTTCTGTTCTTTTGAGTCCATAACTGAATAGTAATCAATTTAAGGCAGAGTAACATAAATAGGAGGCACAGCTACGATTTTCCTTACAACGTAAAAGTGCTATGATGTAGCTTTTATGGCTTTGTTATAAGTTACAACATCCTTTTACTTCTCCGGAAGAGCTACAAAAGCAACAGCATGAACAATAATTCAACTAATTATTTAGTTAGTGTGTTCTGTCCCTCTCCGCTTCCATTAATCTGTGTGTTCAACTGATTATACTTGCAAATGTGTAGATAATGTATGGTGCAAGTTCAACTGTGCCAACACCACCAGTTAAAATAAGGTTAATAGAGGCAGCAGAGGAACTTGGTACACCAGGTTGACAAATGGTTCATGGTTCTTCTTTTTACTTCAGGGTCATGATCCTACTCATAGCTACTTTTTGTAAGGTGCCTCTTCTCTAACAAGCTAAACCAATTAGCTTAGGAACTAAACAAAGAGTAGAAATTAAAAGCGGTTCATAGGCAATCCGAAAACAAACAAACAAACAAACAAGACATATGGTCTAAGACACAGCTTTAGGTTCAGCATAACATAGAGCTGGAAAGGCCTGGTGCTCTAATTTGACAAGGAATTCCATATTATTTTTATATTTACATTTTACAGAAACAAAGGTTGAAAGGAGAAAACAGAAAAGGAGCGAAAATATAAAAGAATTTAGTCATTGATGGTAAATGCAAGTGCTCGGCCCTCATGGTGAAAAGATTATTTGTAGATTAATTGATCAATATGATGGAACTCAGAACTATCTATTATGCAGTGTAGAACGAGACTATCTTTTCGTACTTTCATCATATAAGATCCTCGGGATTAACTCAAGTTGGAAGTACAGAAGGATGTAGTTACTCAACAAGATGAGAACAGGAAGTAAGCAGACAGCCTACCTGTGAAAGCACCCACCCCGTGTTGTAATGCTTTTGGGGGAGCTTGATATAGACATCCAACGCATCCTACCACAAGTTAGAAGGTCAGATTCATGCCAGAGCTTCAGTTTGGAATTTGAAAAACGCATATTACCTGGCATCTACAAAGACAGGAAAGCCTAAAGCCGTCCCCAAGAAGCCTAAAAAGACCCAAAATTTCGAATGAACCATCTACGACTCTTGAACTGCTCAAAACAGCAGCACCTGAAGATCTGGTCACTCCTTGAGGCTCATGAGGCCTATTATCGCCAGAAGGAAAGCAACTAGATGTTGCGATATAAGAATCATCATACATGTCACGATGAGACACTGCACAAGGTTCGTTTCTTAGTAAGAAATTAACAAACAAATATCCAACAACAAACGAATATCCAATTAGCAGCATCTCATATTTAAAATTCTTTTGCAGCTCGTGATCTTTCTCTGTTCACTTGTTATTTTGACAGTTGTGTTAGTTAGAATTAACGAATGTCACTTGAAACTAAATCTGCAATGTTCGTATGAAATTGTCTTGCACATGTAACAACAAAAGCATGTTGAGGCTCAGAGCCATCTCTTGCAACTCCAAGTATAACACATTACAAGGTAGATATAGCTTGCGTTCTTTCCCGTCCATGACTAATGTCATCCTGGCTACTGACAATTCTTAGACTGAAGTTCCGAGTGATATAGGGTACCAAAAGGATTATCATAAACAGCAAGTTATTCATCCTCTTACCCCATATTAACATAGCTAAAGAAATATAGAGGCTACAATTATCAGTAGCTGCCTTGGGAAAAAAAGTCCGACCGATCATGACATTTTAGCAACTAGTTCACTGAATAATGATTTCTAGCACTTTACTGAAAACTATCTAGTCATTTCACATAGTATAAATTTAAGATTTGAAACATTTTGCCGAAACATGGACTCCATGCTTCAAACATCAACATTATAGACTGAATGAAACACGTACAGAAAGTTATATCACCTTCATCTGCAATCTCATTTGCACATAATTGACCCTTTCGAATATTTAAAGAACGTGATGCCAGAGAGCTTGACTTAGAACCAAGGAGGTACTTAGAAGAGTGACCCGTTCCGTTCCCAGAAACTACAGACATGCTCGTATTAGAGTTGTGAACAGATTCTCCAGCAAGTCTCAAGCTACGGCGCTGCCCGGAATAAAAAAAGAGACTTTCAGATACCTAAATCGAGAAATAGTTTTGGTAAACAAAAGATGAAGACTTGGAGAAGGAAATGCACAAACATGACCGATGAACAAGGATTTAGTCAGAAGAAACATTACTGATGAACAAAGAAAATTAGAATTTCTTAACCTTTCTTAACTTTCCTTCATCGACAATTTTTCTCCTAGGACCTGCAACGGCAGAGTTCACCTTCACTCTTGGAGTGCTGTCACTGACATATGCTCTCAGGTTAGGGCCATTTGGCTGTGCATTTCTACATATAGGAGGTGGGGAAACACCTGACAGCTACAAGGAAGACAAAATTTAAGAATAGTAAGAAACAGAAAACTAGTTTCTTTGACATCAGAGCTGAACATTATTTTTTTATCTGGAGAATAAAATTTAATAGTCTGCTTAAAGCTATTGAAGCAGAAAAGGAATTAGAGAACAGCAGCTCTGCATGCTGAAAAGGTATAGTCAAATGAAACTCATTTTTGCTACCTCCATTGCCAGCAATGAATAAAATCAATATATCTTGGATTTACCAACATTGTGAACTAATGCATGAAATAAGAAAAGGAGCTTTTAGATTAGGAAGCAGAGAATACTTATTTTGTTAATGAAGAGAAAGGCAGAAAGCTGATTACTTGATGGAAATGGGTGGGTGGGAGCAAGGTTAAGAGCTACCAGGAGATTTTGAAACATATACCTGAGTTACTTTAAAAGTTTAAAAACAAAGCATATGTAAGAAAGCCTAAACTATGGCAGCTGGGATGAGAAAAATTACATTAATTGTGTGAGTTAATGCAGTATGATGCGATACACATGGATTCAACGACCAGAGTATTATACGATAATATAAATTAACTATATGTAAATCATGTTATTTGAGATCAAAGATGTCTAAGCGCTGATATTTTTATCTCTGTATGAACTATGAAGGGCCCGCAAGTCCATCATGCATGACTATCATCACCAAAGGATCAAAACGTCCGCCACAATTTTCTAATTAGATATGCAAACTCAAGGGAACAACATCAATTATGATTATGAGGCCAACACGACACGACAAAAGGCATGATATTTTTATACCTGTGAATGTGATTGTGAAGCCATTGGTGAAGGAGTGTTATAAAATGGAAAACCACCGGGCCCACCATTAAAAGACTGACTGGAAGCTGTTTTATGATAATTGCCAGATACATCCTGTAGACTATAACCATTTGTGTTCTTCAACTGTCTTGGGCTAACAGTTTCGGAGCTTTTAGGTCTGCCTGAAGCAACACTATGATCCTCATTTGATGACTGCACACACTGAACAGGCAATCCTACATGTAGGTATTGCTTTTGGATTAACATGGAAACTCCATCGTCAAAAACTGAACTTGCCTCATCAGCAGCACCTGACATCAAGTTAAATTTCAAGATATTCAAATGAGGATCAGACATGCCAGTCGAGATGTTTAAAACATACTACCAAAGATGGTGGCCCCATGGCAAAATTGAAACTTCAACAAAATTGAGAGTAACAATCAATGTGAATATGTGATATTGGATAGGAACAGAGCCAGTTGGGGAAAGTTTCGGTACAAATCCTGAGAAATGCAAAATGGAATTCTTTGCGTCTTGACAGAGATGAACACTTGATAAACATGAAACTTGCAGAGACAAAGGTAAAACAAAAGGGAAAGGATAATGATGACATGAAGCCTAAGCATATGTTGTGTGCTGAAGGTGCCACGTCCTAACAGGAGCATGAAATCTCAAAGGTTTTAATGAGAAATCCAGATGAATAGCAAAATCTCAAAAGACTTGAATGGAATCTAAATATTGGTTTGCCTCGACATAAATGCATCATGGACATGCCACTTGTGGAAACAAAGGGGGAAAAGATGGATGATGATGACAATGACGACATGCAATGATGTGAAGTGAACATTCACTGTTGCATTTCAAAATGATGGCTCCAGTTTATTGGCCTTCTAAGTTCCAACAAGCATTACTAATTTATCTATGTCGTTGTCTACCTTCATAAGCAAGCAGATCTTTGACAACATGCAGCTTTAACATATCAAAATGACCTTAAAAATATACGTATAATATCCAGTTCATTTGTTTTTATTTATTTGTGTAGGAAACTAACACAACACTGGAAAAGAGAAGTCTACTGAAGCTTAGGCCAACATTTAAATCGACGGGAGCCCCCCCACCCCCCATTCAGTCTAACTGGAAATGTAGTATATTGAGGGAATAACTAAATGAAGATACAGAGAAGAAGTGGACGAAGGCACCAAAATCATTTGACAATCATAAAAGATACCTAAAATACAAAGTTCCTCGTAAGCAGTCCACAGTAATGGATCTAGTGATAAAGCCTGATTAAAGTGATGGATAGCAAGCTGCCTTCTATCTGTGTACCTGAAACAATTATTTACATAATACAATAACAAAATTGTGGAAGTTCAAGACAATATTTTGCAACACATATGTCAGTCCTAAGAAAAATAAGTTTCTTCATTACTACTGAAACTCTAAGCTTAGATAAAGAAAGATGGGATTAAAGATTGCTTCTTATATTCATTCCTACAACCGTGGATCCCAATTCACAGGCTATGATTGATTTAGCTTACAGTTTTTGCACCGGTGTCATTTATTTAGGCAGCACAACTTTCAAATTAGAAATAATAGCTTGTATAATGGTGGGAAAGAAGTTACTTACAGCTTCATTATTGAAAAAATTTGCTTCATATAAATCCTTTCAACACATAGTCAACTGTAAGCACATGTTATTTATTTTACTCTGTGTACTTCTCTAAGAGATTTTCAATATTGATCCAAATATTAATTCACTTATCCAACCGCAGTTCTACATCCAGGTTCAGGTTAAGATTGAAGAAGAATCATCCAGAAAGGACAGAGAAACCTGTTTGTGAAATAGAATACATAGATTAATGAACCAAAACGTCAAGCAATCAATAATTTCTAACACAAACCCACAGTGACCAGAAGTTTCTGATACGTCTAAAAGTTAAAAATTAAAAAAATAAAAATAAAATAAAAAATAAAAAACAGAATCTGAAACCATTCATTTTTGGGAAATTTGAAGATATAACACAAAGGAGAAGTTGTAAAAGAATTGGGAAACTTATGTAAAACTGATGGACTGCAAGAAAGAAAACATAATTAGAGACATTTTTTTGGGAGTGGGGAGGGTGGGTTATTATTGCAGAACCTGTATACTAGTCCAAGTAGATAATGTCCAGCAGCTCCATTGGGAACCTGCAAACCAGTTCAAAAAATAAGGTATAAGTATAAGCACACTACCATGGATCGCCAAACAAAATAATCGTGGAGAGTAGAACTCAGTAACGATTACTTAGATAATATGCTAAACACTGGAGGAGTTCCCATTATTCTGCAAAATGTATGACGTGTGTCATGAGCATACCTCTGTTGAAGACTCGCTAGGGGATAATGCAGCCTCTGCTTCACTCATAAGATTCATCTGAAAGCATGACAATGCGAACAAGTAGCGGCATTGAGCCGACTGTGTGCCTTCAAAACCAAAACAGAACCAATAATGAACTGGGGCACTTTCACTAGAAGAGAAAAGTACAGTAGATTGGATTCAATCAGGATTATAGATCAGCATTGCTTCATTTCCAAAACATAGATGGTCAAGTTCAATTACTGTAAGATAAATTTTCCGACGTACCCACTAAAATGTGGTGTGCACAATGTGCCTGGTTGTCTTTCAAGTAACATGTAGCAAGCAGGTGCAAATTTTTCTGCATCAAACCATACTTAGCAGCAGTTCCATCATCAATGATAATAAATCATTATAATTCAAGTGTGAGAATACAAATAGTATCATAATAGAATTGGCAAAATTGCAAAACTATAAAATACATCTCAGACTCTAGACATGTGCCACCACATTCAGTTACGGAGTGAAATCCAGCCAAACGATCCCTTCTTTCACTATAAATAGAGATCATGTTCTCTATAGGGCACATCTGGTTCCACTTTCACTCAATGTCACGTGAAACCATGCGAGGGGAGTTCTAATCTATCGCAGCTTCACTATTTTCAGGACTAAAGCAACAATATGCAGTCTATACCCCTCAACTACAAGTTTATCCTGTACCAAAACTCGTGGAACAAACAAAGATCCGGAAACTACAGCTTCTCAATAGATAATTAACATTACTTAGCCACTTCAGTTTGACAGCATATTATGTTCTGCCTACTGCCTAGAGAGTAGAGACTACTTTGCTTCGAATAAAAAATGTTTAGTATCAGTTAGGATATGAAAACAATTCAGGTCTATTCTGAAGCTAGCAAGTTGAAATTCACGTCTACAAGTAGATATAGACAGGAAATTATATACAACAAGAAGCACCCACAATATGCATTTATGAATACGAACATAAGCAGCATATTTACTGATTTCATTGCTAACCTCAGAAGGAAACTCAGCACAGAGGCGTTCACCGACAAAAATGGCATTCCGATAAAGTAAGTGGCGGAGACTATTCCGCACGCATTCCGTCAGTATCGCCTCCATTTCATGAGCATAAACGAAGCAAAATACGTTGCAATCAACTGTAGGAGCTATTACTCAATCAGCTACAGGCTAGGTCACCCAATTCTACACCGGAGCTCCGACGGCCAATTGAACTGAATAAATACCTAAATCACCGACCAGATATCAAATCAAAGACATGCCTACTGTATTTGCTGTTTTTCGATTTTGAGAGAGGAGGGAAAACGATGAATGAGAGATTCGAAGTTGCAGAGAGGTGGAGAAACAAATTTGAAAATTACGCACCTGGAGGAGAGAGGAAAGAAGCTCGTTGTCTCTCAGAGGGCTCCAATCGAGGCCTGAACATCATTTATACTTGGGTCAATTAGTCGAGTTATTGGTATCGGGCTTTGTAGCTTTGTAGAGCGTCATTTGGGTCCAGAGTTGTGAACCCGGGTCAGGTGGGTTAACCTGAAATTGATATGGTGCGGTTTTTAACAATTGAAATTTGAAATTTCAGGCCTTCTTGCTTACACGAAAATGGTGCGGTATTTAACGTTTGAAATTCAAATGGCACGGTATTTAACCATGTGTTCTGTTGCTTGAAAATATGTTGCATGAAGTCTTCATAATTGTCCAATTACGAATACTCCACTTTATATCACTAGTATTTGAAGTGTGGTTTCCGACATTTGAAATTAAATGCGTGTGCTACAGATATATTACACGTTGCGTGGAAATTAAGTACGAACGCTACGAGACGTCCTTGTGTTATTAGATTGTATGAAGAACATGTCCGAGGTGTGAATCTTGGAGACTTTAGTCTTTTGTACTCTAATTCATCGGTGAAGGAAACAATGATGATACTCCAACTCATCGATGGAGCTAGTGGGCCAAATATGATTGGCTCCTACTTTCCCAACTTGTGACCCTTCGATTGTTGTGTAATGGATGTATGAATGGATTGCCTCTGTGTATTCTGTTGTACTCGATCTTTCATTTGAAGGGTGACAGGTATGTCAAGGCTGACATTTCTTGATACCAAACTCCACAGTTGATGCAATGGTTATTATAAACCATCGGGCTTATGTGTAACATTGTGCATCACCACCACCACCCACACACAAATCTGAATGCACAATTCACATTCTTCAACTATGATAAATCACAACTTACAACACTACAGTTATAAAAGCAGCTCGACCCAAACCATAATTGAAATTCCACTATCACAATTGATGATCTACACTTGGTAAGCCGTCGCATAATTTAATGGCCTTGCTAGAAACATGTAGATATAAGAGAACAAAACCGTTATCTGCACTGACCATGGAGATTTAGTTCATGAATGTAGAGAAAAAAACATGTTGTTAAGCTCCCTTATGGCTAGCAGGACAAGATAAATGCATTCCTAAATTAGTCAAATATACGGGAAAAAAATCACAGCCATACATTATTCAAATTACTAATACTATCCCAGCCATACGGAAAAAAAAACCAGCCACATAGTGGCTCAATGGCTTTAAAAGACTTCCTTCTGAATTTCCTCTCCTTTCTAAAATTTTATTTTTAAAATTAAAAACCGGGTTTCAAGTTTTTGGCGAATTTCAGAGTTTTTTGCTTGGTATAAGCTTCGAGTAGCAGTTGAACCGGGTCGACCCTACAACTTTCACAACATAGACTCCAAGGCTAGGAAGCAAGATATGTAGTAGAGAAGATTAACAACAAGGGGCGAGAAGAGTTGATGGTTAGACTATCTCTCCTTAAGAATTTATTGTCCTGCTACAATGCTCACAAGGGTTATGCAATAGTCTCCCATGATAAACCCTCTCGTAAATGACTAGGTTTGCACTCCGTTAGTCGAGTATGACGAACTGTAATTTAAGTGTGTAAGAATTTACAAAAGAGCAAGAGGG
>JAYMSR010000590.1:0-13272 GCA_036897825.1 Plantago rigida | reverse complement strand
TTCATACATCACCATTATGGCGAAAACCAGCACCCATTCAAATACAGTTCAACTCACTTAACGTCGTTTATTGTTTCTTAAAATCATCGTCCACCTAAATTTCCCAACCACTACCTGACCCAACAAAACCAAACCCATAGGCCCATACCGCTCAAATCCCGAAGCCCTTACGTCCACAACCAGCACGTATTCGAACACCACCCAACCCATACACGGCGACTTCGATTATCTGTCTGTCTTAACTTCTGACCTAGCACTCGAACCAACAAACCAGACTCTATATATTACTAGTAATATAGATTATACTAGTATTATTATAGAATCTTGAAGTAAATGAAGAAAATAAATAGAATTACCATGGGAAAAAGCACCTCAACCCAACGGTAAAGTAGCAAGAGAATTTATAAAGAGAGAGAAGAAAATGAAATGAATTACTTTCCCATTCCCATTTCCTCTTCTCTTTCACTCTCTCACTATTAATTCCAGACATTCACACAAAACCATCAAAATCCTCTCTTTCTCTCCAAACCACTCTCAAAATCCTTTCTTGCAAATGTTCCAACTGACTGACTGTCAAATGAAACAGTTTTCTCACAGAACATGATAGGGGGGCATTCCGGTCAAATTACTCCTCGCCACTTATGAATCCCACTTCCGCCGTAGACCCAACCGCTCCGCCGCCAGCTCCGCCGCAGCCGCCGCGGTCGTCGTTCAGTTGCGACCGCCACCCAATCGAGCAGTTCACCGGTTTCTGCCCCTCTTGTCTCTGTGAGCGTCTCACCACTCTCGATAACAACTCTTCTTCCAACACTCCTTCTACTTCTCGCCGTCCTTCTTCAGCTTCAGCTGCCATTAAAGCCCTCTTTTCGACCTCTTCCAAAGCTAATTCCAGCTCATTGCCGCCGCCTCCACCTCCTCTTGCAAAACCCTCCAGACCTACCTCGTTTTTTCCTGAATTGAGGCGTACCAAGTCGTTTTCGGCTTCCAAGAACGAAGCTTTAGGCCTTTTCTTCGAACCACAGAGGAAATCTTGTGACGTTCGGGTTAGGAATACTCTCTGTTCTCTCTTTACCATTGAGGATGATGGTAAAGTTGCTACTTGTGTGAGTGTGAATGGTGTGAGTGAGAAGGATAGAGACAGACCCTCTTGCTCTACTCATCAGAAAAGCCATCAGAGTAGCTTAAAAATCGAGTCTTTGGGTGCGAAAAGGCCGGTTTTCGAGGAGTCGGAGGAAGAGTTTAAGGATCCTGTGAATGTGGATGGGGTTGATTTTGTAGTTGGGGATGAGGAGGGTGATGAGATTAGGCCAGTTCTTGATGGTGGTGATGAAATTAGGCCTGTTGTAGATTGCTCTCATTTAGGGGTGGATAGTAATTTTGTTGAAGTGGACTTGTTGAACGGTGGTGAGAAGGAAAAGGAAGGTAGTGTGGATAGTTTGAAGCCAATGAAGGATCATTTAGATCTCGATAGTCAAGGGAAGAAGGGGTCTAGTGGAGGGGGGTTTTGGGCAGCTGCTTCGGTTTTTAGCAAGAAATGGCAGAAGTGGAGGCGTAAACAGAAGATGAAGAAGCAAAGTAACGGGGAGAACTTAGCTACATTGCCTGTTGAGAAGCCGATTGGGAGGCAGTATAGGGAGACTCAGTCTGAGATAGCTGATTATGGGTATGGGAGGCGGTCTTGTGATATTGATCCTAGGTTTTCGCTCGATGCTGGTAGGATTAGCTTTGATGATCCGAGGTACTCGTTCGATGAGCCTCGTGCGAGTTGGGATGGTGGTTATGTGATGGGGAGGAGGAGCTTTTCGAGAATGGCTCCTCCGATGGTGTCTGTATTGGAGGATGCTACGGTAGGGGCATCTGTTTCACATGTTCCGCGTACTGATATGCAAATTCCGGTTGAGGATATGAAGGGGGGTAGTGAGGATAGTGTACCGGGAGGTTCGTTGCAGACGAGGGAGTATTACTTGGATTCGTCGTCTAGGAGAAGGAAGAGTCTCGATAGGTCTAGTTCGATTAGGAAAACTGCTGCTTCTGTTGTAGCTGAGATTGATGAGCTGAAAATGGGGGGTAATGCAAAGGTTTCGCCTACTACTGCAGATTACTATCATGGGGCGAGGGTTTTGGTTGGGGATAGAGAGTATTCGAATTCGTTGAGAGATGATGGTTCTGAGACGTTTGAGTTGGGTAATTCTGTGATGGGGAACGGGAAAGAGTCGAAAAGGTCTAGGAGGTGGAGTTGGAGGGTCTGGGGTTTTATTCAACGTCGTAACAAGGATGAAGATGAAGACGAAAAGTTTAGCAGAGTGAACGGTGTTGAGAGGTCGTATTCTGAATCCTGGCAGGATAGGAACGGTGGAGATGTGAGGAATGGATTCAATAGGAATGTGTTTCGAAGCAATAGTAGCGTTAGCTGGAGAAATGGGAATCCTATTGGTGCACCATTTGGGAGTGTTCGGAATTCTAATGTGGAAAGAAAGAAGAAGGATGAGTTTGTGTTGGAAAAGAATCGGAGTGCGAGGTATTCGCCTAATCATGCTGATAATGGGCTGCTTCGATTCTACTTGACGCCTCTGAGGGGTAGCCGGAGAGTGGGAGTGGGGAAAATCAAGCCAAACAGCAGCACACACTCAATCGCGAGGAGTGTGCTAAGGTTGTATTGACACCGCAATTGGAGGAGGTCCTTGGTTTCGTTCTTTCGATTCACTGTCAAGTATGTTGTTTAGCGATAGGCAATCTAATTATCGTTGTTTGCGACTAGACTTGATGAATCTTTGATCCTGGATAATACTATATTAGGATTTCAATAATGAGAAAGATCTATGTTTCTGTTTATGGATTGTGATGATAATTAAAATTTCCTTGCATATTATATGATCTCCATCTTGATTCATTCTGTTCCATATACTGCTCCTACTGTTTTCTATCTTTGCTAATTTTGGCATTATGTTTCTCTCTTTATTTTGAGATGTCTACTTTATTTCAAAGCTTTATTATTTTTCTGATTTGATCTGTACAAAGCTGAATTGATCTCTTTTTGTTGGAGTGTAAATGAACATCAGGTCCCATTAAAAAGTTAAAATTCCATTCAAAATCTTTGCTGGTCACTACAAGTAACTTTAATACTGAGCTGCATTTAGTTAGGTGTGTAAAGGTCCAATATCGACTCAAATCAGCTCCTTAACAAACCTACCCACATTACATCTCACAATTACAAGTGCAAATAGAATGTTAGGAAGAGGATTAATGATTGTTTGTTTGTCAGCAATGATTGCTGATATGGTATGTGTATGTGGAGTATGAATCTGTTTATTTGCAGAGTTCATTGGTGTCAGTCTTTATCTATTGAAACAAAGCATTATCTATTGAAACAAAGCAAGGTGGATCATCCACCAACAAAGGAGAAGCAATAATTTGGTCCAAGAAAACAAATCTGGTAATGGGAAATATTTGTCTTACAAATTTGTTAATGTCACAAATCACAATACAACATGGTCCTACTGTTGTAACTCACCTGGACATTTCAAGCCTAGTTTAATTCTGTCCTTTTATGTATCCATATTTGGTCACTTCACTTCACCATGTCCATGCATATCCTTTCCTGTCTGTATCTGGTCAATCACAAATTCCATAAAAATCTCATTTTTTCTCCTTTAACACACACACACACACATATATATTTGTTTAGTAACTCACTAGTGATTTGTGTTGGAGATCAAATAGTGTCCACTATTAAGAATTAATGGATATAATAGAGACGTTTACAAAGAGGTTTGAAATTCGGACTGAATAACTGCATATGTGAAGTTGAAATTGAGATAAACATAAAATGAAATTGGGAAGATCAGATTCTGATAGAGTAAATAGTATGAAACTCGAAATGCTTCAAGTAACAAAGAAACAACTTTTGACTTGGAGTGTGTTTCTGCTACTTGTATTGTGAAAACAATGACCCATAAACACCATTGTTTATGTGAATAACTCACCTTCTTGTACATGGGAAAGCACTGTAATCTGGAACAAAGTCAAGAAATTGGAAAGTCAAAAGGTGGCAAAATATACAAAGATAAACCAAAAGAGGGTCACAACTCTGTTAGCTAATTGGATTGTTGTGGAGATATGATTGCTGATGACACTTATTTCCTTCTTTCGGTTGAAAAACAAAACAAGAAAGAAAAATTTCTGTTTTGTCAAAAAGGTCAAGCAATTGGTGCCTTAATCTTGGAGACATATTTCATCATTTTCCTACAGTCTCCGTGAGTTTGGCCGAGTCAATTTCTAACCTCTGTCGACTTGCCAAACACATTATAGATCGGAACAAGCCTGTTTAGCATAGGATACTTATATGCATTTTACCATAATTGCATCGGAACTTCAATGATCGATCTGAGTTGTGAATATGTTCAGTTATCATTCGGTTCATATTCAAGTTTCTTTATCAGAATTAGCTCTAAATGTTATCGTTCTAAAGGTGTTAAACGAGCCAGGACAGGGCATTATCTCCAGGGGTACCATTTCCAATCCAGGGAAGCCCACTTCGCAATGATCTTGGTTCGGCATGCATTAGGCCGGTCTTGGCCCCTTTACAGATCGATTTCTTTGCTCTTCATTCATGTTCGAAGTGAAAAAATACGTAGAAAGACTTTCACAATTAGTCCGAACTCTTTTTCTAGAAAATCACCAAACTTTAATGAACTAAATTTATCAAGTTTAGTTGGGTTTAGCTTATACCTAAGTGACCTAGTTGAAGAATCACATTCTATAAAAGCCTACAGATTCTATAAAAGCCTACAGATTTTCCTATCAATAAAAATTTCATGGTTGTTGGCATTAGTTGAAAAATTAGAAAACTCTAATCCAAGTGGTAGATTTTTGGAAAAATTGTTGTAAAAAACCACTTGGCAGGTCAATTTTGAAAAATGACTCCGATGTAAATATGCATTATCCAGTTCTGAAAAAGATCAGTATACAGTGTTGATAGTATTTTTTTTTTTTTACTGGTATCCCCCACATGCGACTAATATAATCGAACATTTTTATACCTATTTGTTGGGACAGATCTCCCAACAATATTGTATGTATTTATAATTAGAAGATATACTGGATGACCCTTTTTTTATATAACAATTGTGTCAAACTAGGTACCATCTCGTTACTCTCCGTATAATTTCTTCTTTTCTTACAGAGCTAGAGTCCGGTCCGATTATCCCAGGCCGAATCGTAAAAACTTGGTGGGCCTGGCCCAAGTTTTCATACACGTCCTTCTTAGAATTTGGGTCATATCTAAGCCGGCCCAATAAAATCGTCGTCTACACTTGACCTGGGAATTTCATTTCAGCAAAACAAGAGTAGAGAAGAAAAATGGTGAAGCTGAAATTCCCAAATTCAAAACCGAAGCTGAATTCTTCTGATATGGTGCCACAAAAACTTGGTCGAAAAGGTCTACTCAACCTTCTCCAATCCGAGAAAAAACTCCAATCCGCCTTAAACCTCTTCTACTCCGCCACTCAAGCCCACTCACCCGCCGCCTTCCGCCACATTCTCGGCCGCATCTCCGCCGCTAATTCGACCAATCTAATCAATCATATCCCCCGCATAATCGATTGCATCCGAATCCACAAATTCCCCTGCTCAGAAGGCACCCCACTCACTGTCCTCAAAATCTACTCCCAAAATGCCATGCCCCAAAATGCCATGGAAGTTTTCCAGAACATGAAGAAGATATTCGGCTGCGAGCCTGGGGTGAGGTCTTACAATTGCCTGTTGAATGCTTTTGTAGTTGCCGGTCAGATTAGTAAAGCTGAGGTTTTTTTCAAGTATTTTGGTACTATGGGTGTTAGGCCAAATGTGGAGACTTTTAACACTTTGATTAAGATTGCGTGTAAAAAGGGGGAGTTTGGGAATGGGAGGAGGATTTTGGATGGCATGTGGGCGAGTGGGTTTGTTCCGGATGTGTTTAGTTATGGGGCTTTGATTAACGGGTTGGCGAAAAGCGGGGATGTGGAGGGTGCTGTTGAGGTGTTTGATGAAATGTTTGAGAGGGGGGTTAAGGCGGATGTTATGTGTTTTAACATTTTGATTGATGGGTTTTTTAGGAAAGGGGATTTTGATAAGGCGAGTGGTGTTTGGGAGAGGTTGGTGAAGGATGAGGGGGTGTTTCCGAGTGGGGTTACGTATAATGTTATGATTAGTGGGTTGTGTAAGTGTGGGAGGTTTAAGGAGGGGATGGAGATGTTTGAGAGGATGAGAGGGAATGAGCGGGGATTGGGCTTGTATACGTATAGTGTGTTGATTCATGGGCTGTCTGAGTCGGGGAATATTGATGGAGCGGAGAGGATTTATAAAGAGATGGCTCAGAGTGGAGTGGCTCCTGATGCTGTTGTGTATAATTCGTTGTTGAATGGGTACTTTAGGTCTAAGAGAATTGAGAGATGTTATGAGTTGTGGGAGTTGATGGGACGAGAGAGTAAGCGGAATGTTGCTAGCTTTAATATAATGATGAGAGGGTTGTTTGAGAATGGCAAGGTGGATGAAGCTATATCTGTCTGGGAGATTTTTAAGGAGAGTGGTCTTGTTGCAGATTCCACGACGTCTGCTATTATAGTACATGGATTTAATAGAAATGGATACTATGACAAGGCTTTACATGTTTTGGAGACAGCAAAAGTGGTAGCAAATAATGTAGATGTTTATGCTTATTCAGCCATGATTAGTGGGTTATGTAAGCAAAGGAAATTGGAGGAAGCGGTTTCCTTACTGAACTGCATGACCAAGGGTGGCTGCAAACCGAATGTTCAGATATACAATGTGTTAATCAGTGGTTTTATCAATGCTTCTAAATTAGAGGATGCAATGAGAGTTTTTGGTGAAATGGGAAGTGAGAAGTGTTGTCCTACTGTAGTTACATATAATACCCTTATTCATGGATTATGCAAGGCAAAAAGGTTTGACGAAGCATATGAACTTTTAAGTGAAATGCTAACAAAGGGGTGGAAACCTGATATGATCACCTATAGCATGTTGATAAAAGGACTATGTGCAGACTGGAAAGTACATAGCGCTTTTAGTTTATGGAACAGAGTAATTGGGGAAGGTGGCAAGCCTGATGTACAGATGCATAATATTATGATTCATGGCCTTTGTGCTGTTAGTAAAACTCAAGACGCCTTATCAGTTTATATAAATATGAAGGATTTTAATTGTGCTCCAAATCTTGTTACCCACAATTCCCTTATGGATGGATTTTATAAAGCATACGACTCAAGAAATGCATTGGGAATATGGGCCCGCATCTTAAGGAGCAGACTGCGGCCGGATATTATCTCCTATAACATTGCCCTTAAAGGTTTATGTTCTTGCAATAGGTTGTCGGTTGCTATGCTGTTCTTACATGATGCTTTGGCTAATGACATTGTACCAACTATAGTTACATGGAACATACTCGTTCGATCAGTTATTCTTTATGGGGTATAATTCTTTTACCGAATAAGTTGCCTAATTCAGTTTTCAATTTATATTCTCTAGAGTTTTTCTGTTGGATATATTTTTTCAAGTATCAACTATATACTGTTACCTCTGGGGTTCCAACTGAACTGTTCCTCTCCAAAGATGCTAATGTTAACTTTAAATTTATAATCGTTACCAGCATATTCATCACTCAGGATGATCGGTTGGGTAGGAATAATTTTGGCTCCTTTAAAAAGTATTATTTTCTTTTTTGTACATTTTGGTCCCCGTTATAGATGATTATTGTCTAAATGTTCACCTATGTTTCCTTTTGTAAATTCAGGTGAGATGATATTTGACTGCTTGTCATGCCAACTACAGAGAATTGCCTCCATTTGGGTCGGGCTTGCGTTACGTGCACTTTTCCAGCTGGAAACCTGCTGCTAGATGCTTTAAGAGAAAATCTGAAGTTGCTGCCAGAAATACGCAGAGCCTTCTGCTGCAGTATTGAGTAGCAGGATTGGTTATTTATAGTGTGCTATATTGGATCATAGCTGTTTTCTACCCCTATGGAGCTAAGCCATGCTGGCATGTTCCTCCCACTTTTTTTGGGTGAGTTCTTGCTGCAATTATGTTGCTGTCTCCTCTCATTCCTTTTTTGGCAGACATCCTTATTTCTACGTATCACCATTCACCAATGACTTATTGTAACTACTAATAGTATCTTGAAATTTATAGTGCTCAGAGCCTCAGACTGCGACCATTTATATTTGGATTTACGAATGATTTAACTTGTAAAACTAATTTCAGTGTAAACGTCCCGTCCTGCTGTAGCTTGTTGACATGTGGATGTGATGCTGTCTGGGATCCACTTCAACTCCACGGTATGTTTAGCTTTATCTTTGCTTAACCCCCAGATAACGAGTATTGTAGTCAATCTATCTTGGTCTGTGGCTTATGTGATTGTTTGATCAAAGACGGGGCCTTCTATTCAGGTGATATCCTGATTTCAGTAACAGATGTCAAAGTCGAGCATACAATAATTTTGAAGGCTGAAGCAGGTGATGAGGTTTTTACTGCCTCCTATACTTATCTCGTTTAAGCACTAAGAAGTCATGATCCTTGTTGATATTTATTGCACTCAAGGCTGAACTTCATTATTACTACTGATTAATAAAGGCAATTATTTTCCGTCTGGATGAATCCTTCATGCAAAGCATCTGAAATTACATAAAAGGTTTGGTGGTGTTAGTTTTATCACCGAACACTACAATACGATGCAAGAGAAAATTTAGCATGATATATCAGCCCCAGAAAGTAATGTTTTATCTGGAGTTATAACTCATGCGACATCCTCTGAGAAAATTCTCTTTCACGTTTCATTGTTTTTTATTGAATTTCTTCAACCTTAGTCCTGCCAGAGACAAGATAATATTTTCTTCGATTCCTCCAGGGTGTTATGTATTCGATGGTAATGGAGTTCAAAATACCCTGCAATTGAAGCTTCACACAGTCCCTCTCAAATAATATTCTCTGGTTGTCCTCTTGAAGGAAGGTTTGCCTCTTGGTTCTGATTATCTGAACTATTGGACTTGCGGATGGAGAGCATAACCATCTGAGCCAACAATCGTACCATTTGAGCCAACCACCATGATAGTCCTCATAGAAGTTATGATTATAATGGATTGTTTGTTATTAACCATAGTTTGGCTTGATAGTGATGCTTATCTATCAAATTCTGTTAATACCAAATCAACATTTGTAATGTTTGATGTGAATTGTGAAAGCTCTTCCTCAATCAAGATTTTTTTTTTATTTTCAAATTTATTTCTCTTTGCTTCCTGTTTATGTTTGCTTATTTAGGAACAGTCCAATGATAAATATACACTATGTAATCCACTAATTTATAAATTTGTTATATTTGAACAAGTGACTACAATATTACATGAACGCCTAGCTTAGCCGATATTTATTTATTTAATGATAATACACTGTATCTCACTTAAATGGCTAGCATCTATGCTAACTAATCAGCTACCTAATAATCCATTTATCTTTTCCATACACCTATTTTATCCTTTCTAAGGATAAAATATTGTAACTTAATAAGCTAACAGACATGTACATGTCTATTCAGAAGTCCAGTCCAGTTTGGTCTTGAAAACCATCCTACTAATTTGCAACAGAAGCAAACTAGCTAAGCTAATCTAGCTACTTTGATGAATGAGACTTAAAACCTGATATTATCCTATCAAGGCTGCTTATATTTGAAGGATTATTGTTCCACCAAACCATCATATAGTGACTGAAAACTTAACCATCATCTATATATATAACCAGCCATTTAGCTAATTCCTCAATCACTACAAGAAGCAGCAAGAAATACACATAAGCAGGAACAAAAGAGTGATTGATCAGCTCACTTTCTTGCTCAGAAGAAGAAAAAACCATGAATTCTTTGGTTAGATCATTAGTGCTCTTAGCATTCTTGTTTCCAGTCTTCGTCGAATGCAGTCTTCGACGTTACACTTTCAATGTGAGTCGCTATCTACGTTATCTTGCATTCGTATCGTTTTATCAGCATATTTTTCAAGTTTGTTTTGAATGTTGAGGTTTTTGGTTATTGAGAACAAGTTTCTTTGTGCTATATACATAGGTTATGACGAAGAGTACCACTCGTCTATGCTCGACCAAATCAATTGTCACAGTGAACGGGAAATTCCCTGGCCCCACTCTCTACGCAAGGGAAGACGACACAGTCCTCGTCAGGGTCATAAACCGTGTCCAGTACAACGTCTCCATTCACTGGTAACATTTTTAGCATGGAAAATTTAACAGACAATGAGCCCAATGTTTGCTGTTTGAATCAGATAATGGACTTTTGGTGATGAGTGCAGGCATGGAGTCAGGCAGCTTCGAACAGGGTGGTCAGACGGACCTGCATACATCACGCAGTGTCCGATTAGGCCAGGTCATAGCTATGTGTACAACTTCACATTGACAGGCCAAAGAGGTACACTTTTTTGGCATGCACATATTCTGTGGCTAAGGGCTACTCTTCATGGAGCTATAGTCATCCTGCCTAAGCTCGGAGTCCCTTATCCTTTTCCCAAGCCCGATCATGAAAGGGTGGTCGTCTTAGGTGAGCTAAATCAATGTCGAAAATGATCAGCTCATAAAGAGCATTTTATTATATCTTCAACTGTTGAGTTCTTGAAATTCTTGTTAACATCACGTTTCTTAATTCATATAGGTGAATGGTGGAAATCTGATACTGAAGCTGTCATTAACCAGGCTCTAAAATCAGGATTAGCACCAAACGTATCCGATGCTCATACGATCAACGGGCATCCAGGACCGCTATCAACTTGCCCTTCCACAAGTAAACCTCAACTTAACTCATTGAACTTAACCTTAAGCGCCTTACAGCACCGAAAGAGATGCTCCATAAGAGACCAAAAATCAAATTGATCATATATTACAATTTGCAGGTGGCTTTACACTGAACTTCTCACCTGGAAAAACCTACATGCTACGCCTAATCAACGCTGCACTCAACGAAGAACTCTTCTTCAAGATCGCAGGACACAAAATGACAGTAGTTGAAGTAGACGCCTCATACGTAAATCCCTTCAAGACAGACGCTGTTCTAATAACACCCGGACGGACCACCAACGTGCTTGTCTCAGCTGACAAGGGGAAAGGTAAATTCTTGATGGCAGCAGGCCCCTTTCTAGACACCCCGAACGTGGCAGTCGACAACTTAACCGCAGCAGCCACCGTACACTACTCGGGGACACTCACCAACACTCTGACAACGTTAACATGACCACCAGCCGTTAATGCTACATCTGTTGCAAACAATTTCATCAACTCTCCCAAGAGTTTGAATTCCCAAAACTTCCCTGCCAAAGTCCCACAAACACTTGATCATTCTCTTTTCTTCACTGTTGGACTAGGGATCAATCCTTGCCCATCATGTAAGGCCGGAAATGGTAGCCGAGTAGTGGCTTCTATAAACAATGTGACGTTCGTCATGCCTACTACCGCTATTCTGCAAGCACATTACTTCAAAACCAAGGGAGTTTTCACTACAGATTTTCCAGGGAAGACGAAGATTGCTTTTAACTATACAGGCACCCCACCGGCTAATCTAGCGACTACGACAGGGACAAAAGTTTACAGGGTGTCTTACAATGACACAGTTCAGGTGGTCTTGCAAGATACTGGACTAATAGCTCCTGAAAACCATCCAATTCATCTGCATGGATTCAACTTCTTTGCAGTTGGCAGGGGATTAGGTAACTTCAACTCGAAAACGGATCCTAACAACTTCAATCTTGTGGATCCTGTTGAGAGGAACACAATTGGAGTACCATCTGGTGGATGGGTTGCCATCAGGTTCAGAGCAGATAATCCAGGTAATGTCTCGATTCATCTTAAGCTTTCCATTGTTCCGGATATCAATATTAATATAAATGGAATAATTCAACACGTTTTTTAAAGTTTGGACTTTTAGATGAGATGGAATTCGTTAAATTTGCAGGAGTTTGGTTTATGCATTGTCATCTGGAAGTGCATACAACATGGGGGCTAAAAATGGCGTTCTTGGTGGATAATGGAAAAGGCCCTAATCAGTCCATTTTGCCACCTCCAAAAGATCTACCAAAATGTTAATTTTCTGGGCAGGATTTGGAGAAAATGAGAACATAGTGCTGCTATTCATTTCTCGAGTAAATAAAGTTTTACTCGAGTTCATTGTCAATTGTTTTAATTTTACTTTCTCTTGTTAGCATAAAATTTGTATTTTGCTAGTGACCTGGAATGATAACAGTAGGCATGGTTTAAAATCTCTAACGAAACGGAACAAAAAAGTATCGAAACGTTTCGGCTTTTTGCTTACTGAGACGAAATGAATGTTAGATGTACTTCATAATTTTTCATTTTATTTCAAAATATTACGAATTTTCAAAACATTTTATCTTTTCAGAATCCGAAACATGTGTTGAAAGAAGGATTTTAATCCAAGAAGCATTTGTAAAATATAGCTTGTTGACATGCCAATGCAATGCTCATTCATTATGGGCTTTGGAAGGAGTGAAATTGAGGGCTTGTATTTTGTTGGGCTCTCATTGTTCAACTAGCCCAATTAGACTTGTGTTCTGCCCAAATATTGCGTGGCTTGTGCGTTTTATTCCCTCAAACCCTCATAACTTCGAAAACAGTCTCCACCCAACTCCTTCCAAGTACGGGTAAGAGAGGAGGGTATAATGCCGGTATGTTATAATCAAAATAACTTTAGACAAGTCTATGAGTATGGACTTGTTATCCACTATATAGCCATATGAATATGTCATTTACATTTCATTTGTAGACTTGCAGACATGCTTGTCATAAGCTGAAAGTTGTCACTTTGGTAAGAATTAAACAACTAGTAGTTAAACTCTCAAAGCCATTTTCACCAATACCATTTTTCTCTTTGAGGACGTTAGGTTACATCTCATAACTGAAACTGAAAAGATATTTGTATAAACCATATCAATTAAACCTTGTAAATGATAACAAATTACATGCCTTGAAATAAGTGTTTTAAATTTATAAATTTATTTTCCAAGTGATATGTACACACTCATTGACCGATATACTCGATAATAATCTCCGCTCCCGCCCTATTAACCATTGTAATTAAAATGTTGCATATGCCATGATGAATGGAAAGTGCAATTTGGTAAATTAAGATAATTTAATGGAACATGTTGAGTATACAACAATAACAATCACCACAAGCAATCAAACCAACAATCAAACAAATAAACAAAACCAATATAA